>BQNB010037320.1:19217-49522 GCA_026074375.1 Tanacetum coccineum | reverse complement strand
TCTAATGACTATATTTTTTAAACCTTTTCAAATCCACACTTAATTCACAATTCACAATATCACTTAACAAGCATTAATTAAACTACTCACTACGCACGGCAAATATCAAATAAGCAAACATTTTATAAAATAACAAATTAAATCTACACTAATTAATTGAAAAATGATAGAAAATGAAACCGAGTTGAAGACCCGCAATTAAACGAATACCACCCGATTTATTTAGCTAAAACAAATAATCAAATTCGGTCTAGCTAAATAAACCCTTAAGCTCCGCACCTCATGAGTTGACCGGCACCAAAAAGTCAAAGCAAATAATAACAAACTGTTAAGAGTTAAATTCAAATTTGCAATTTGCACCAATCAGTTAACGCAAACTGAATTATAAAGAGGTGCCCCCAAACTTGGCCTAATTCAAATTCTCCAAACGCAGGTCCTATTATTAACACCAATCGAAAACCTAAAATACTAAACTGAGGCCCACTATCAATTTAAACAACTAAATGAAGGCCTAAAGACTAATTCGAGCATGGGCTTAGATTTATGGACGAGAAAAATTGGTGTACGAGTAATGAGAACTAGTTTCTTAATTTTTGAGTTAAACTTGCAACTTCAATAAGCTAATTTAGAACCGAATAAGCCCCCGATTAATGATAAGCTAAATCAAAACATCTAATCGAATAAGCACTTCATGACAACTTAAAAAACGAGATTTAAACTTTCAACACGATCCACTAATCGATAAGCTCTAAGTCATCAATTAAGAAAACGAATTCTAAGCACTAAAGGCATGATCGAATGAAACTAAAAAAAACTAGATTGAAAACAAACTTTAGAAGATAAGCACTTAAAACTTGGATCTAAATAAAATCTAACAACTAATAGAGTTTTAAACTAAATAAGCAACAATCCGAGATTATAAGCCCAACCTAACTAAATCTATAAGTCGAATAAGCGCTTAGAAGCTTATCCGCAATCTTAGCGAACCAATAAGCTAAAACCGAATCACTTTGGCAAACTATATAAGCTTTAATTAAAATGAATAAGCTATAAAAGAGCTTATTCATATCAGAAAATAAGCTCAGAAAAAGAAGTACGAATTAATAAGCCATTACTACACTTAGACGAAATAAAACCCAACTTAGCTTATTTAGCAACTTATTTGATCTAATGCTTATTGAAGAAAAGAGAAGGCGAGACTAATAAGCTAAAGTATAGCTTATGAATTTCGTTAATCTATCCTTAATAAGCCAGAAAATAAGTCGGATACATAAGCTTAAAGGGGAGCTTATCTCGAAAAGCTAACACGAGAAAATAAAAAAAACAACAAGAATAAGCCATAAAATCTTAAGGCATCTTCATTAACAATAAGCTAAAAGTTTACAATATGATAGACAATAAGCTGCTAAAAAAACTTTTAATAAGCTGAAAGAAATAAAAATAAGCTAATCTATACTAAACTACTCCTAGAGCTAACCACCACAAAAGTGAGGGAGAGAGATCCATTTATAGCCAAAGAGGAGGGGTGTGTTGTGTAAAATCTGATGTGCCACCTTGTACCATTAATGAGCCAATCATAGGCTTGTATTTCGTGACCTCGGATCACCAATTTTTCAGAAATGATCCAGCTGGTACTTGATCGCCACGTGGCCATTTATGTTGCCTCATTTGTACGCATATGTATTGCGTCGTTGGATCATATGCTGCTTTGAAAGTAAACATAATTTGCAAATTGAAATTCTTTTAAAACCCTTTAAGCCAAAAAAACGAAATAAGCTATAACTAAACTAAAATAAGCTAAAAACTAGAAAATGAATTTTTTTTAAAACTAAAGTCTAATCAGTTAATATTGAGGGGAGCGGGTGTGCTTTTATAGCCTCCAAGGGGGTAATGTTGTAAAATTAGACCCAATCATTGAGTAAATATTAGCCAATCATTGGCTCCCAAACGAATGACCTCGGATCAAATCGAAAATAGCAGGGGATCCAGCCGTTGAGGAGAGGGCACGTGGATATTTTTCTGCTTACCTCTTATGCTTTTCTTTTACTCGTTGGATCAGATATAGACTTATGAAATGCGAATTAAAGTTAAAAACTTTGCATGCCACGCGTCGCTCTTCTATTCGAACTTCAATTTGATAGTGCGCAGGCATGTGCCTTGCTTCAATTTATTTACAAGTCATGTGATGGTGATGGTGGCTGACGTCACCTTGCTCATTTTATAAGCTTCAGATTTTAATCCTTTTCATATTGGGCTCTTAATGGGCTTCTTTTAGGCTTTGATAACTTATGCTTATTTGGGCTGGTCCGGCCCATTAAGTGGGTTACGGGCTGACCCAATAAGATCTGAAGGCACCGTTGAACTCGTTTTTCCGTGCTCTTTCCAATGGCATGCTCGGGAAATATTAACGACTTCATCTTAGCTTTGAGTAATAATTAACTTTGACCAAATTGAGCCCGATAAATCCCGTTTTTGCTCTGTTTTCAATCCTTTTACCTGCAAGACATAAAAATACCAAACAAACATATTTGCAATATAATTAAGCATTTTTTAGTATTTTTAGTCCAATAAATAGTGTTTTCCGGGTTATAAAAGACGTGTATTTTAGAAAATACCAAATTCTCACATACTAAAGCCATTGCTGGTCTCACACGCAATGTTTATAAAACACGCCCGTAAATAAATAATTTTATCCCCTTTTAACTTATGACCCCTCTCAATCAAACAAGAACAAAAAAGGTCCATTAGAAGGTTAAAAAAATCATTTATTTCGCAAGCACCCCCGTTTTAACCACTTATTAATTAATAGAATAAAAACTAAGATAAAATTTATTAAAAAGGCTTTAAGAACGAGAGTTTGTCATCCTTGACTTTTCACAATCCCCAAACTAAGCTTAAAATGAATCATAGCTAAATGTAAGATTAATTGCTAACACTACTCATAAATGCTAATTGTGTACGCATAGCTACTTTTTGCTCCCTTATTCCTAAATCCTTTAAGGATTTTATTATTATTATAGGTGACAAATAAATTATGTCCTTATTTTTATAAAGTAACCCCTGTTTAGACTATAAGTAGTTTGAATACCTTTCCTAAAGAGAACGATATGTAAGAAATAATGGTCCACATTAAGGTTCTAATTCCGCATAGTTTAAGGGTTATCCTTTTTTATTTCATCCGAAATAACTCAACTACGAGTCCAAGACGGAGACTTTATTTTAAAAACCCCGAAGTTTTGAAATTTTGGCTTTAATATTATTATTATTATTAGTATTATTATGGCAACATTATTATCCCCTGGTCCTTTAATCAACTACCACATCGGTATGCGAGCCGACCATGGTCCAAGAGTCTTATTTCGACCAGGAGATCCTTGACCTTTTTGAAAATAGCCACATCGGTATGCGAGCCTACCATGGTCCATTAAACTTTTATCATCTTGATTTAATATTCTTACTAATGGCCTTCTTTTTCCAAAACTGCCACATCGGTATTGCGAGCCGACATGTGTCCGTAAATTTATCAGCCCACAGTTCTTAATATTATTAATACGACCACCACCCTTTAAAAACGACTGCCACATCGTATTACGACCGACCATGGTCCAGTGGTCTTATTTCGGCTTTGGTTTATTACATTATTATTATTATAGCCAAATTTCAAGTCTTGTGGTATTTTAACTATCTAGACAATGGTAGCGAGCCGTCAAGGAATCTCTACGAAGGGATCTAAACTAAGAATCACAAAAACCAAAGTAACTTTATTTATTTAACAATTATATAACGTTTATTAAGCTGGTGGGAGCAAAAAGCCATAATTAACCTCTATGAGCTCTAAAGAGATCCAACTACTCCACGCTTAGCATCTAACTTATATTTAACTCTGTCATTTTTTGTTCTTTGCAAAATGTTAAAGTTTAGCAAACGTTTAGTCTCGAAAGTTAAGGGGAAAGCTAGAATGAAACACTCGGTCAAGTCAAAATTCTCACTAGTTCTACGGGCTTACTTATTTACATATCTAACAATAACTAAGATATATATATTTTTTAATAATTTTTTTAATATATATTTTTTTGCTAAAGTAAAACAATAAATTTTTTAAAATTTAGGTCAAAACAGGGTTGCGTGGGAACACAAATAGGCACAGGTACTATCAATTTCGATAGAAATCCCCCCCCCCCCCCACACTTAGAATCGAACATTGGCCTCAAATGTTCAAAAATGTAGGTTATACCCCACAACTTAAGAACAGAAAAAGGCAAATGCAAAAAAATTCCCAATTGTGCAAGGGGAACTAAAATCAAATATATAAATGAACAGGCTAAATGATTCCCAGGAATAAACATAAGATGATCAAAGACCGCGATTGGAGAAATGAAAACAAGCATGGGACTTCACAATCTTAAGGAATCCTGCAAGCAAAAACAGATACCCACGTTGTTAACATGGAGAGATGCACTCCCCCACACTTATTATATTACTACTACTAGACTAATATACTGTTACTACTTTACTAATAAAATAGAAAGAGATAGAGAACACGGGTTGCCTCCCAAGAAGCGCTTGTTTTTGTGCGAGTCTCTAGCTTGACTCTCCCCGAATTTCTTTATCCTTGGGGTGAAAACTGATGGTAGATACGATCTTTAAAGAAATTTCATTCAAAATATAACAATTAATCATAAGAATAGAAGAAATCTTGGTTGAGAGCGTAAGATTTTTTCAAACCATCATAGCATTCTCGGTGTTCGGGAGCCGTCAGATATGATTTACTTTTCTCCATTTTGTCGAGAAGAATCTTCTTTAACTCAAATTTAGTAAGTGTAGAAGCAGCCTCATAAGTAGATTGTGGTTGAGAAGACGCCTTTGCTAGAGTAACTTCATCACGTGT
This sequence comes from Tanacetum coccineum, assembly GCA_026074375.1. Taxonomy (NCBI): domain Eukaryota; kingdom Viridiplantae; phylum Streptophyta; class Magnoliopsida; order Asterales; family Asteraceae; genus Tanacetum; species Tanacetum coccineum. The sequence goes on along the minus strand of BQNB010037320.1, from coordinate 44,634 downwards.
TTTGTAAAACAACTGTTCGATCACAGGTGGAGCGAAGTTAGACACTTCCTGGGGCAGAATTTGAGGCAACTGATCTTTTACTTGCTCTTTGATTCTTGCCGTGAAGGACTCTAAAAGTAAGTTCATGAATTCTTCTATTGTTTCTCCCAACCTTGTGTCTAGATGTTCATCAACTAACGATGTCACTTGAGTGTGTAGAGGGTCTTTCTTAAGTTTAGCAACTTCTTTTTCCAATGCTGTTATTCTATCTTTGAATCGAAAGACTAATGCGAAGTCAGGAAGATTAGATATAGGATTTGTAGTTTCAATTGTCGGCGGAGGAGTGGGTGTAACCTGTATTGGTGTGGGAGTGAAGGTGTGTGATGATTTAGGAATGTTTGTGAAAACCGGTGATGATTCAGGGATAACGGAAACTGGTACTGAAAGAAGAGTGGGAGCTCGAGGTCTCGGGACTTCATGGTGGACATGAACATCTAGTGGAGACACAATTTCTGCATCAGTATGAGGAATGTCTGAAAAATTTATAAATTTAGTTGCCAAGTCGGATGAGCGAGAAGAGCTAGTAACTGGAACTTCAGTCTTCTTTGTAACAGTAGAAATCGTCACATGAGCATCTTCAACAACTTGTTCTTGAGTAGTCTCTAAATTTTCATTCCCTTGTTGAGCTTCAGTCATTTCCGTATCAGTACCTTGAACAATTCCTGTAGCAGTCTCAGTGGGTTCTTCTAATCTTGCATCTGCATCATCATCAAATTGGTCGGTAGTATCTTCCATTTCTTGTTCTTCATCACTTTTTATCTCATCATCTTCAGATTCATTTTCTTGATCAAACTTGTCTACTTCTTGATCATCATTTTTAGATTCTTCATCTTGCTCTGAATCTGATTCTTGTTCTTCACTTTCATTATCTTGCTTACTGCTTTCATCACTTGATTCTTGTTCGTTGTTGCTGTCATCTTCATCATTACCCCAAGACCCAGATTCACTCTCAGAAGAGTCATCATTGGTCACATCAGGAACCCCTGGTTTATCACCAGTTCCTTCACTTGTGACAGTAGGTGGGATCTTTTCAACACTTGGAGGTTTTTTGGAACCTATACCAGAACCACTTGGATATGTCTTGTGAAATTCTCTTAAGCTCTTCTTTCGAACTTCTTTCATCTGAGCTTCCTCCGTCAAAGCTACATCAGATAGTAACTCTATTCCTTTTCCATAAGCTACATCTACCTTTTCCTTTTCCTTTCTTTTAGACTTAGTTTCCACAGTGGGTTCTCTAATAACGATACATGTTGCTGGCGTAGTTGAAGGTTTTTTAGCAGCTCTCTTAACTCTTTTGCCTTTCTGGACAGGTTCTTCATCTGCTTGGACAGGAACACTATCTTTCTTAGTTGGAGACGCTTTCTTGAATTTCCTTGCGACCTTGGGAGGCACTGCACCTGTAGCATAGCTAAGATAAGTCTTGTACGCTTTGCTTTCCTTCATCGTTGGACTTGTCAAACATTCAGGTAGAACAGCTCCATATTTCTGGGATGCTTCTCTTCTTGAAACAAATCTTAATGTGTTAATCAAGTAATCGTCCTTGGAGGTGTGCATTCAAATTATGTTTCTCCATGAGAGGGACTTCTCTTGAATCAGGAAGTGGTGAATGATAACTTTGGTGAAACAAGGGTAGTACATCTTTTCCTGATTTTTGTAGACTTTGTTGTCAATCTGATAGGTGAAGTCTTCCCATAGTAGTTCCACGTAGTCTACATTCTTCTGATGGTACATGCCCTAAAGGATTTATGCTCGAGAAAGACAAAGTTTGTCAAGACTAGTAGTCTTTCCAGATAGTCTTATGTTGATATGAGCAGCAAAAGTTCTCCATGGTTGATGCATCTGATCGACAACCACATCATTGAGAGAATTGACAACCCCAAAATGACCGAGATCTCTTAAGAAAGATATAGTGTCTTCTTCAAAAGGAAGAGCATCGAAGTCACGACCAGGTACCCTTGGACAAATCTAAAAGATATCTCTGAAGACTTCCAACGTAAGCTTCAATCATTTCTTCTTGTCAATCTTGAATCTGTAGAAGTCATCATGCTTGTATATGCAATTCCAGAATTGATGCATATACACTTCTGGAACATCAGCAGTGATGATAAATGCAGGATAGCATGGAGTGAGTACAAGTGCATCCAAAACAACTTGAAATGTTTCCTCTTTTAGTTTCAATCCACGAGGGATTCTTCCATTTCATTTTCCAATGTCAAGTAGATTCTCTTTGGGAACAATTCAAGGTTAAGCTTGGTTTGTTGAGCAGTGATTGAAGTCATGATTCTGCTAAGAGTTGTCACATACAGTTCATACATAAGCAAATTTATATATCACTGATAGACAATCTAGGTCATGATTCAAGATTATTGATGCAAAATTAGGTAGACAACAGGAGGTAGGCAAACAAATATAAGGCATCAATTTGATACGTAGGCGCATAATGCAAAGAACTGATACACACGCAAACAGGATACACACACTGACATATACCACATAGACTATAGACAAACTAATGAAATCAAGGCAAACACTTAAGAAATCTAAGGAAAATCATACCTAACTTAATCACCGAATGACAAGTTAAGGTTAAATTACACTTAGATTAGGTTATTAGGTTGATTTACCAAGATTATGAGATTAATTCTATTAGAAAAAAATCAAGTTTAGTTTGACTTAAGATTAAGTATAGATTGCCTGTGAAAGACTACATAGGTATAGATCGCCTGTGTTAAATATGCTTGTATAGATCGCCTTTGTTAAGATGCATGTATAGATCACCTGTATAAACCTATGTATAGATCGCCTGTACAAATTCAGGTATAGATCGCCTAGGTGATTTTGTATAGATCGCCTGTACAACTAGCTTATGTATTGATCGCCTGTTAAATTTCACATGTATAGATCGCTTGTACAATTTCACATGTATAGATCGCCTGTATAAATTCAGGTGTATTGATTGCCTATTTTAAATGTCTTAAGTATATATCGCCTATTTAATTTTGTACACAGCCATTTTACACCTTTTTAAGCCATAATAATCTTTTAAACATGAACCTACAGCATCAATATATCATACCAAGATCTTTATAACACATATTATCCACACAACTCTTGACATAAGTCAAGTTCGAGTCACAAGAGCTTGAAAACTCCCAACTTCCAAGATTTTTCAAACAAACCAGATATTTAACACTCACATGCACTTAATCACTCATTATAAAGCTTTTAAACCCAAAACCCGTAAATTTTTTTGAGTTTTAACCTATTTTCAAACTTTTCAAAACCAAGAATTAAGAAAATCTTATGAATGAGTTATCCCCATTAAAAACTAGTATGGGTACAGCAACTAGACCCCTAGGTGACCAAAACCCCTCAATCAATTTTACTTTTCAAACACTTTTAAGTGGTGATTAAGATTATATTGATTTTAGGTTTTTCGAGTAAAATTCCATGGTTTGGTTTGATTACAAGGGTATAATAACCTTCCAATACGTGTACCTTTAGTTTAGAACGAGGTTGAACAAATTCTTGAAGGTCTTGAAGATTAGCAATGGTGATTTAAGGTTTAAGAGTGTGTGTATGTTCGTGTGATGAACAAGAGCGGGCAAGGGGGTTTTTGTTTAAAAACCTTTTTAGGTTTTTGACAGAAATGCCCCCTAGGGTTTCATATGACTTAAAATTTTCATTAAACTATTCCTAAGGCACACTAAAGTTTCCCAAATTGCAAAACTAGCCCCTCAGGTTTAGTCAACACGAAAAAAGAATCACATATTGGATTAAAACCCCTATAAGATTTAAACATATAGCAAATAAAGCCTAGTTGAGTTGACATTTATCAACTCCCCTTTAATTATTCACCCGACGCCATTAAAAACCTTTTCTGATAGATACCATTTTAATTACGAAGAAGATGACTTTGACAATTTCTCCCCCTCAAATAATGACCCGTTTTCTATTTAAAGAGTTGTAGTCGTTATTTGACGATTCAAAATGGTCTTAGAAAAATGATAATCTGATGAATATGAAATATGATTACTTTATATTTTGAAAATCAACACCCAAGAAAATAAGATTTCTCTTATTTTGCCACATAAGCGCACTGACACGTACACTTATGGATTATAAGAAGCACGGGTTGTGATGCAATGTAATCACAAGCCTTTGAATGAATATAAAGTAATTCATTCCTGAGAAAAATAAATTTCCCGTTGTGAGGTCAAGTTGTCTTTTTGACGACATACTTGCCTTAAAGATGATGACCGGGTTACTATCAGAAATAATAGCAAGCCATTTTTGGCATGTTTTGAAAGCTTTTGAAACTTCTGCTCGAACTTCATTTACGGCCTCGTATCATTATTAAATGATATTTCTAAGGCCGTAAATGTTATCGATTTTCAGAAGACATGCCAGAGATACATATTTTTATATTTTTCTTGGTTTTTTAATTTTTTTTTTGTAAAAGTTTATAAAAGGAAAATCTTTTTGGATTTTATATGTTTTTATATATACACATATATACAGGATATGAGTTACCACCATCACTCGTCCGTTTCCTCTGCCAGACGTTTCAACGTTTCCGGGGACATGCTTTTTATGTCGAGCTTATCGATCAAGAAGTTGAATATTTCTCGAGGTAAAGGTTTAGTAAAGATGTTAGCTAGTTGGTATTCAGTCCGGACAAAGTATAGCTTTACGATTCCATTCTCCAATTGCTCCTTTATGAAATGGTAGCGGATATCGATGTGCTTTGCTCTAGAGTGTTGAACATTGTTGCAGCATAAAGCAATCGCACTCTTGTTGTCGCAGTACAGAGGGATCTTATTGAATTGAAAGCCATAATCTGTTAGTTGTGAACGCATCTAAAGAATTTGTGAGCAACACCTAGATAAGGCAATATATTCCACCTTTGTACTCGATATGGCAGTGCTCTTTTGCTTCTTGGACGACCAGCTAACAAGTTTATCACCAAAGAACTAAGCGCTTCTCGACGTACTACGTCTAGTGTCCTGACACCCCGCGTGATCGGCATCTGCATAAGCTATGAGAGACATATCGGTATCCTTCGAGTACCATAGACCCATGTTAATGGTTCCATTAAGGTATCGAAAGATTCGTTTCACCGCTTGAAAATAATTTTCGGTAAGCTTAGCCTGATACCGGGCACATAAGCAGACAACATAGTTAAGGTACTGGCTGTAAGATACATTAATGATCCAATCATGCCATAGTAAAGTGTAGCATCAACTGGTTTTCCCTGTAGATCTTCATCCAGTTTCTTGTTTTCAATCGTGGGTGTGTCAACAGAATCTGTAGTATTTAAACCATATTTTTTAACAATTTCATAAGCATATTTAGATTGGTTTATGAAGATGCCTTTGGGACTTTGAGAAATTTGTAATCCTAAAAAGAATGACATTTTCCCCATCATTGACATCTTGAACTTAGTGGTCATCTGATTAACAAACTCATCACACATGGCAGTATTAGTTGATGCAAATATTATATCGTCAACATAAATTTGTACCAGTAATATGTTGTTTCCAGCATGCCATGTGAAAAGTGTTGGATCAACTGCACCTTTAGAGAATTGTTGAGAGATAAGGAAGCTTGACAGCATATCATACCATGCACGTGGTGCTTGTTTGAGACCGTTAAGAGCCTTTTTGAGCTTATACACATGCGATGGGTTGTCCTGATCAACAAATCCTTTTGGTTGAGAAACGTAGACCTCTTCTTTAAGCCTGCCATTCAAGAAAGCCTTTTTGACATTAATTTGGTAGATTGTCATATTCTTGTGAGCGGCATTTGCTACGAAGATACGGATGGCCTCTATTCTAGCAACCGGTGCAAATGATTCCTCGAAATTGATACCCTCTTCTTATCTGAATCCTTGATCAACTAGTCGAGCCTTATTCTTTAGAACCCCGCCAGATTCATCTGTTTTGACCTTATAAATCCATTTGAGTTTGATCGAGAACACGTTGTCTGGACACGGCACCAATTCCCAAACTTCAAGTCTTTCAAATTCAAGAATTTCTTCTTGCATTGCATCGATCCATGACGGTTTGGTCATTGCTTGGTTGAAGTTCTTTGGTTCTACTAAAGTTGGGAAGGCATCAAAATAACACTACATAGCGTCAGTGTGTAGTTGTTTTCAGGTGGAGACAGAACGAGAAGGATCACCGATCACGTTTGTTATTGGATGAACCTTAGTCCATCTACCAATGTTTGCCAATGGAGTGTAGATTTGCCTCACATTAGATGATGATCCATGAGATGTCGAGTCTTCATTAGGAGATTCATTAAGAGGATCATCATGACATGTTGGTATTTTTGGTGATTCTTCAAAACCTTGAGAAATGATTGGAGATTGTTCATGTTCTTGTGATGAAGGAATACTTATTGATGGAGCATCCTGGTCAATGGAAGTTGACACAGGAGAATCAGCTAATACTTCAGCTCTTGGAGCAGCAGCTTCTTGAACTAGAGAAACAACAATTGGTGGAGGGTTAAAGTATTCATCAAACATTGGTTGAAACAACCGATCCCAATCATCTCTTATTGGTGGCAAGCAAGGTTGTTGAGAAACAGGATTTGAACCGAGTCCTGTACTGGATGTAGCAGGAGTCATATAATGAAGCCCGGGTCCTGAACTGAATTGTTCAGAAGCCATTGCTGTTAGCTCATCGAACGTTACATGAATTGTTTCAGTAATTATCCGGGTCCTTCTGTTGTAGATTCTGAACGCTTTCTTTGCAGGCGCGTAACCAACGAAAATCCCAATGTCTGCTTTTGCATCAAATTTACCCAGATCCTCATGGTCATTGGTAGGATAACAAAGTGAACCAAAGACATGAAAGAATGATAAGTCCGGTTTCTTGTCTTGCATAAGCTCGTATAGAGTTTTGTTGTATCGGTTGTATCAAAGGCGTAATCAAAGAAACGGTTTTGGGTATAACAACCAGTATGATAGCTTCGCCATAGAGAGAATAAGGAGCTTAAGAAAATATTACATTGTTTCGTGCAGTTTCTACAAGAGTCCGATTTCCCCCTTTCGACAACACCGTTCTGCGTGAGGAGTGCGAGCTAACAAATTTGATGCGTGATCCAACATCTTCAACCTTCATGAAGTTTTTGAATGACAAACTCGGTTCCATTATCTGTTCGAACATTTCGGACAGTGGCTTTCAAAAGAACTTGTATGTTTTTGATACATTTGATGATGGCTACAGGTGCTTCGTCTTTTGTCTTCAAAATCTGACCCAGGTAAATCTTGAGTAATCGTCGAACTATCCTAAGAGATACCTTTTCCCCCGTTAATACTAAGCCACAACGCATCGGAGCACACAAATCCATATGCAAAAGATATAGTTTTCTCCTTGGTATGTCCTTCAGCTTTGGGTTGATGAGAGGATTTCTTGCTTTTCCTAATGCACATGCTGAACACAAATGATCTTTCTGAAATTTAAGTCTAGGAATCCCTCGTGCAAGACCGTCTTTAGCTAGTTTGTTTAAAGTACCGAAGTTAAGATGTGATAATCGACGGTGCCATAACCAGCTCTTAGTCTTTGACGCTTTGGATAGGAGACAGATCGGAGATGATCTAACCATGTCATCAAGAGAAATTGTGTACAAATTTGTGTCATAGGACCCTGAAAGTAGATCAACACCTTCTAAATTGTAAATAAAGTAAGTGTTTTTCCGAAATACAACTTCAAGATCCGCATCACAAAATTGGCCTATAGAAAACAAGTTATGTCCAAGTCCCTCAACGTAGTATACCCTTGAGATAACAACATTTCCCAGCTGATAGTCACCATACCCCATAATCCTTACAATCTGGTCATTCTCGAATCTAACAGTACCCAGAAATTTACTGACAAAGTTCATGAGCTGATAGCGATTCCCTGTCATGGGTTTCGAACATTCGGAGTCCAGATACCAGAGTACAATCTGGACAACCTATCATGAAAAGAGAAGAAGATGATGGAATATCTGTTGCATTAGATCCCCAAGTTTGATTGGGTTCCGAGTGGTTAGCATTCTTAGATTCTACAATCTTAGCTTTTGTACTCGAACCTATGTTTTTAACATTTTTGGGTTTCCTGCTATAGACTTTTAACTTTGGTTTTTGTATATCATCTGAGTGGGAAGTGGTTTGCTTATGAGGCACTACGTTAGTTGAGGTGAACCTAGTTAAAGGGCACGAGTTACCAACTATAGTGAAAGTTCTATCTGTTGGTTTCCACTTAAATTCTACTTCAGTAAATACATGACCCGTAGGTTTCCAAATATTTTGATTTTTATGTTTCTTAGCAGATTTAGCACGGTTATTGCCATTTTTCACAAAATCAAGGAGATATTTATCATGAACATTATCAAACATGGATTTATTAAAAGTAGCACATAGAATTTCTGAATTCTCATTTGACAGTGAATGCTTAACATCAACAGCACACATAGGTTTAACAACACGATTCGTTTAATTAACTTTCCTAGGTTGGGCTTCTACTTTATTCATCTTGTTCCTACTTGGTGTTTGCGAGATCCTATCATTCCTTTTATTGCCTTGAGGCTTTGATCCGTAATTACTAGTAAAACACTTCACTCCTGTAGAAGACAAGACATGTGTGTTAGAATCTGATGTTTTAGAAGACTCTGCCTGTTGAGTCTTACTTGAGGATGTGATAGGTTCAGCAAACCTAACTTTCTTGACATTGTTCCTTGGTGTGTCAGCAATCTTCTTAGAACTAGGTGTTATCGCATTAGGGCACGTATCTTGAACATATACAAGCAACTCTTGAATTCTTGTGGTATACTTACAAGCAAGGTCTATGTCGTCATCTAAAGGTTGTTTCGCCTTAGCTTGTTCGGCTATTTCCTAAAGAATATGAGCTTGTTCTTGAGTGTTCCTAAGATAGTCTATATGAATTTCCCTATTTTGCAATAACCTAGGAGGCAACGGTTCTAAATTAAGCTTGAATATGGATGGAGCAATAGTGGTGGCAGAAGGTATATGTACAACATTTTCAACAATTTCTTTCCCTTTTGATTTTCATAAATCATTTTTCAATGATGTTATCACAAAAACCTTATCTTGAATTTGAGCTTTTAAATTCTCATTTTCCACATATTTTAAGTTCAGTTTGTTAATTAAAGAGTCACACTGTTCTTTATGACGAACACGTGTCTGTTTGATTGAGTCAAACTGATCTTTAAAAACCTGTTTCACATGATTAATTTCATTCCAAAGTTGCTCATTTTCTGAAAGTAATTTTTCCACACTATTCTCCAATTCATCATTTATGGGCTCAAGATCACATTTCTCATGATGAACATTATTTTCCTTAGTATTCTTTTCCAAGGATTTGATGGTATCCTTTAACTTAGAAATGGTCGTGTATTAGTCTTGTAGCCGAGCTTTCAAATCATTGATTTCAAAATATTCTTGAATTTCAACAGCATTTTGATTAACGCAAGATTCATCGTTTTGAGAAACTTCTTGTTTTAATTGCATTGACAATTCGAGAGAAGTACAATGTTTTTCAAGTTGTGAGTTATTTTTCAAAAGATCATTATATGCTTGTTTTGATTTGGAAAGCTCAGCATCAAGATTCATACACTTTTCACACGAATCACACATTTGCGTTTTCATATTCACATAATCATTATTCCACAACACAGAATTTATCACAGTTAACATTACATATTGAGACATGATTTTTTGTAAGAGTCGATCATTTTCCAAAAGAATTTCTTTCTTAGCAACTTCTAAACATTTTTTATCAATTGAAAACTGTTGAACAGATGCTTCCATTTGATCAAAAACTATTTGTACTTCCGTTATTTCATTTAGAAGATCTTTATCAAACACATTGAAGATGTCTTTAAAAGATTTTAGAAATGGAATAATTTCTTTGTTAAAAACAGCTTTTGTATGTTCAAACCCCCATTTACCTTCTTCAAGAGCACTAGGTGTTGTCCTTTTCTTCACCATTGAGTCAAACTAGGTGAGGTGGAATTTAAGCTTTTTAAGGCTTGCATTCACCAAACTTACCTTAGGAAGTTCACTAGGAACATCCACTATGACAGGTGATGTGTAAGAAGGTTTAATGGTTGGATTGAGTATAGGAAACCAAAACGCTCGTTCAGCTAAAAATTCTTGTTGTGGAGAAAAACGTTTTCCAAAATCATTAATTAGGCTATTTAATTTTCCATAATCGATAGGTTTATGAGAAATTTTCTTTGCAACAACTTCAGGATCCTTTGCCTTTTCAAACATTTTAGGTCGACTCTTTTCTTCCAAAATCAATGTTTCTTCATCATCAATCACAGGTATAGCAACATGAGTATTAGATATAACAACACCATCATACAAGGTTGGTTGTATCCGCTGAGCTTTCTTAAGGTAAAACGGATTATGATAACCTAGATCTTGTTTGTGTGTCTTATCATAAAATGCTTGTAGCTTAGTTAACATATGCACTGTCTGAGCAGATTGACCCGCTTTACAAATGATATTATCAAGTTCCTTAATCTTCTTTTCCAAATCAATTTCATTTTCCATATATTTATCTTCCTTTTCTTTGGATTTATTTTTGAAAAATGTAAAAGTTTTGAATAAAGATTCCTTTTCTTTGATTTGTTTAGAAAGATTTTGCTCAAGAGATTCAATTTGTTCTTTTAGTACAAGTTTCTCCCTAAGCATATCATCCATTTGAGAATCAATCATTTTTTCACGACAACTTAAATCAATATTAAGACGTTGTTCAAAAGTCTTGACCCTTTCCTTATATCTTTCTAACTCAGCGGTTATTGATTCATTATTTTGTTCCTTATTAGCCTTTTCCTAATTATTAACATGATTAATCATTTGTTCGGACATTTGTTCAATCACATATAAAATCATTGAATCTTGTTGTGCCTGCAAATTAATATCTTGAACATTTACCTGTTGTGTTTCTTGCAAATATTGAGAATATGGAATGATATTGCTATCACTATATATCTCATTATCTGTGTGGTATATCTTATATCATAACACGGGTTCGATTCTTGGATCGGGCTAGTTTTTAGAGAGAGAAACACTAGAGAGAATAGTGTAGGTGAGAGAAGTGTTTCTGTAAATGATTATTTGACTAGCTTGTCTCTTCAAAGTGGGAAGGACTAATATATGAAACTTACAATTATAACCGGGTATTTGAACTCTGACTTAAACCGAAAACGTACTATAAACTATAAAACTACGAGTATATAAAACAGTAAATACCTCGGGGTGCGACGAGTCTTTTTCTTATCCAACAATCTCCCCCTAGGGAGGTCACCCTGAAATTCAAAAACATTATTACTTTGGAAATTAGCTGGTCATTTAAATATCTTGAACGGTTGGGTAGAGAATCTTTGATTTATCTTACACTTGTCTTTGACTGTTGATCTGAGCTTTCATTGAGATCAATGCCCATAACATAAATCTTTACATCATTTGTAATAATACGCCATCTTGTGCATTGTGAATGAATACTGACATCAGAGTTTGCGGAAGCTTTGACACCTTTATGAGGTTTTTCATAACATCATAACAAGTGTAGGTCGTGTCTGAACTTTTGGTTATTTACTTGACATCTCAGGAACTCGGACTTTCCATCTCTATCTCCATCTTTACGATATCCTGTAATGAAACAGTTAGTACTAAAGAGAAAATTGATTTGAAAAGACATTCTAAGTGTTTCTTATAAAAGACTTTTGTAACACTTCGAAAGTTTTGAATGTTTGTCAAACTATGAATAACCGTCAATTCTTATACTGGAACAAGTTTGATTCACACAGAGTCGCACCATTGTTTCTTTCCAGTTGACACAAGTTTGATTCTTGTAGAATCGCACAAGTCACCTACCTAGAGCTTGTTTTATGTTGGCTCTAGCAGGATTTCCATCTTCATTGTGAAAAACTATAGTTTCACTCGGATGTTCTGGCAATATCACAAGGATAATGCGTAGGACTCTTATGATGGACTTGTTTTCACAGTGTGTGAGAGACAAGATAATTGGATATGTGTCCTAACGAGATTAACTGACGATCTCTTGGCTCTAGACTCAATAGTGCGTTTTGGTTTTAATTATCGGAGGCTGGAGCAGACTGCCACCTTTTCAATATCAACTAACTCGGAGTGAGAAAGTCAATAGATAATGTGTTTTATCTCCGTGAGAAATGAAACAGAAATCTTTTGAAAGATTCTGAGTGGCTGGGGAGGGTTGTGCATTGCATCACTGGGTCCATGATGACGATCTTCAATGTCAGCAATCATCTTAGTGATTCTGGCAGCATATGAATTGACCCGGTTTCTGCCTAAGTTCAAGAAGGGCTTCTTTCTTTACACCCTTTATCTTTACAATTCTTTTTAATTCTTCAACCCCTTCAGTGCTTACCGAGACTTCATGACTAGAACCTTGTTGGGTTTATTCCAGTTCTAGCTCTATCTCAGTCGGCACTTTTCCCTTATTCTCACTTTTACTCCTTTTTCCTCCATTGTCTTCAATTGTAGGCCAAATGAGAGGACCATGTTCAACTGATTCAAGTATCATTCTTCCATGTTCTCTATTTTGCATGTATAATTCCATTCTACTTTTCCAAGAATCATACAGGTCTTTGTCCAACATAGGTGGACGATTGTCAGCACCGGAGAGTATCATGTACTCAGCAAGAGTATTCTTTTGACCAAGTGAAATCATTAGATCCATTTCAATGTGATAAGATTAAAATGATTGAACACTGATTGGAGGTTGTTGTGTTAAAGTAAGGTTTGATTAATGAAATTAAGTCTTTCAAAATATACAAGATTTTACAATTCTTGATAAAACCGGGAATTCAATTATTCACGGGATTTTACAAATCAAAGAACAACCGTATAATTCAGCTATCAAACGTGTATAGTTCTCCTTAGTAAAGCGTATAAATCACCCAAGAAAAACGCATAAATCACCTGACCAGATAATATGTATAAATCGCTTGACCAAATGAGATGTATAAATCGCCTGACAAATGGATGTTATAAAACGCCTGCCAAATTGGATGTAATAAATCGCTTGACCAAATTGGATGTATAAATTCCGCTGCCAAATTGGTTGTATAAATCGCTGTCCAAATTGAATGTATAAATCGCCCTGACCAAATGAGTGTTTAAATGCTGACCAAATGGAGTGTATAAATCGCCTACAAATGAGGTACTAGATCACTGGCCAAATTGATTGTATAGATCACCTGACCAAATTGATTGTATAGATCACCTGACCAAGAAAAACTTCAAAACTCAAAATCCAAAACTCTTAAAAAGACTCACTTTTTGACGTTTTTACCCGATTTTTCTTGTACTTCTTACCTATCTAAGACTAATAGAACCTTAAAAACACAAACTTTAACATTTTTGACATGAAAATTTTGAAATCAAGATTCTTGGTACAAAACCCTCTTTTTAACCAAAAAGACACAAAAAGATGATATTTTTTTATGGTTTTTAAAAGATTTTCCTTTGTACTTTTCTTGTTTAAAAATTAGATAAATAAGAAAGAAAGTTAAAAGCTTTATGGTTTTTAAACCCTCAAAAGGTGAAAACCTTTTGAATGATTCAAACCACTATAGACGCCTAAAACGAGTAAGACAACGCACACAAAACCTTCATAAACACCCCATGGCTCTGATACCAATTGTAGAATATCTTAACACAAGTATGGATTGATTCACTTAGAGTTTTAGAGAGAGAAAGAGATGGTTGGATGAACACTTAGAGAGAGAAAGAAAGATAATAATATTAGCTTAAGTGAAATGTGACAAATGAACAACCAACACCCTCTACATGTGTGGAGAGGGTTAATATACTTACATAGTTAGGCCGGGTCGGGCTTTCTATGGGCTTTCCTTGGACTTTCTATAAGCCGGCCCGGTTAGATTACTTAGATATTACATTGAATTGACTAACTATTACTAAGGCTCGTGAGATCGATAATGATCGTCACTTCACTAAAAACTGAATTCCTAATAATCTCCCCCTAAGGGATGATCGTTGAGATCTCATAAATGATCAACACTTTCTGTGCTCCTAACACTCCTCCTTACACACCACAAAATAATGGGGTATCTGAAAGGAGAAATCGTACTTTGTTAGACATGGTTCAATCTATGATGAATCTTACAACTCTGTCGTTGTCCTTTTGGGATTATGCTTTAGAATCTGCAACACGCATTCTCAATATGGTTCCAACCAATAAGGTTGATAAGTCCATATGAATTATGGTATGGAAAAGTTCATAATCTGTCTTACTTAAAGGTCTGGGGATGTGAGGCGCTTGTGAAGCGGGATACGCCTGACAAACTCCAACAAAGATCTGTTAAGTGTATCTTTATAGGATACCCAAAGGAAACAATGGGTTACTATTTTTACTTCCCACCTAAAAACAAAATAGTTGTTGTGAGGTATGCTGAGTTCTTTGAGAAAAATCTCATAACTCAAGAAGTCAGTGGGAGGGCCATGAATCTTGAAGAAATTCAAGATGAAGATACATCACCTTCTGAAATCACTAGCGAAATTCCTATGGAGGTTGAAGGTTTTGAACCACCTCAAGAGGAAGTGATTCCGGTTCGTAGGTCCAAAAGGACACATCAAGCTCCAGATCGTTTATGTCTAAATGTAGAAGCGGAGGATCATAGTCTAGGGGATCTTAATGAACCCACTAGCTATAAAGCCGCGATGTTAGATTCTGAATCTAATAAGTAGATCGATGCTATGAATGCGGAAATGCAATCCATGATAGATAATATGGTATGGGTCTTGGTCGATCTTCCTCCTAATTGTAAGACTGTAGGGAGTAAGTGGCTTTTTAAGATAAAGACTGACATGGATGGCAATGTACACACCTATAAAGCTCGTCTTGTAGCAAAGGGTTATACTCAACTCTACGGGGTTGATTATGAAGAAACGTTCTCACCCGTCGCTGACATTAGGGCTATTAGGATTCTCATATCTATAGCGGCGTTCTATGATTATGAGATATGGCAAATGGATGTCAAAACTGCCTTCTTAAATGGTCATCTTGATGAAGACATTTATATGGTACAACCTGAAGGTTTTGTTGATCCTAAACATCCCAGAAAAGTATGCAAGCTTCAAAGATCCATTTATGGTCTTAAGCAAGCATCAAGAAGCTGGAATAAAAGATTTGATGAGGAAATCAAAAGGTTTGGATTTACTCAAAATCTTGATGAGCCATGTGTATATCAAAAGGCTAGTGGGAGTAATGTTACATTCCTCATCTTATATGTCGATGACATAATAATCATGGGAAATCACATTCCAAGTTTACAAAGTGTAAAGGATTATCTTGGTAAGTGTTTCGCTATGAAAGATTTAGGGGAAGCAGCATTTATTCTTGGAATCAAAATCTATAGAGATAGGTCAAAGCGATTGATTGGACTTAGTCAAAGTGCTTACATGGATAAGATCTTGAAGAGATATAGGATGGAGAATTCCAAGCGTGGTCACATCCCCATGCAAGAAAGACTTGACTTGAACAAAACACAAGGTGCTTCAACACCTGAAGAGGTAAAGCGTATGCAAAATGTACCTTATGCTTCAGCTGTGGGTTCCATTATGTATTCAGTGAGATGCACTAGACTTGATGTTGCGTTCGCGCAAAATATAACAAGCTGTTTTCAATAGAATCCTGGTGAACCTCACTGGACTGCTGTGAAAACCATTCTTAAGTATTTAAGGAATACTAAAGATATGTTTTTGGTTTATGGTGGAAATCCGGAAGCTGAACTTCGAGTTGAGTGCTATTGCGATGCTGGATTTGAGACTGATAGAGATGATACAAAATCTCAGACAGGATATGTTTTCATTTTGAATGGAGGCGCAGTGGACTAGAAAAGTTCCAAGCAAAGTACTACTACAATGTCTGCTACAGAAGCTGAATACATAGCTCCTTTAGAAGCTGCGATGAAAGCTGTTTGGATTAGGAAGTTTATTTTAAGGCTTGGTATAGTACCAACAATAAACGGACCTATTAAAATGTTGTGCGATAATTCAGCCGCACTACATTTCGCTAACGAACCGGGGGTTCAGAGGGGCGCCAGACACTACCATAGGAGATATCATTATGTTCGCTAGAGTATTGCACTGGGCGAAATAAAACTCCTCAAAGTTCACACAGATGACAATATGGCTGATCCTTTTACGAAGGATTTACCAAATGGAAAGCTTACTCAACATGCTAGGAGCATGGGACTTCGTTTAGCTAGTAGTTTCATGTAGATCTGTGTTTAGTATTTGGATAAGGGATGTTTGAACAATTTATTTTATGATAATGATACTTGGTATTTTTGTTATTTTATATCTTAAATTGTGTCATATATTTTCATGTTTAATCCATGAATAATATATTCGTTATTCTAAATTAATCCGTTGTCGATTAACAATGTGGGAATGTTGTTAAACTAAGACAATTCTGAGTGATTGGTGATATTGTAGATATTAAGGATGAGTCCACCAAACTCACATGATATTCATAAGATGGATATTGGATTTCTCCAACTAACAAGAATCTTACTTTATGGATCAGCGTCATTAAGTAAATCTTGTAAGTGATTTTAAAAAATCCTTAGACTTGAGATGCAAGTAGGTCTTGCATGTGTGGATTATCCTTCTTGATTTGGTTCTAGTTATCCTGAATAAGGTAGCTATTAAGAATTATTTCAGAAGTGATTATGAAGCATGGTGACATGACACTTGTAGTCAATAAAGAATTTGTTCCTTCAAATGTTGAAGAATGATGCCACTGGGCCCCTCGTAGAATTAATCAGATGTGTTTATAGCCGTACCCGAAAACTCATGTAGATATGTTTTATTGATTTTCGGTAATCTTGATTAGTTACATATACGAGAAGTCAATAAAGAATTTGTTCCTTCAAATGTTGAAGAATGATGCCACTGGGCCCCTCGTAGAATTAATCAGATGTGTGTATGGCCGTACCCGAAAACTCATGTAGATGTGTTTCATTGATTTTCGGTAATCTTGATTAGTTACATATATGAGAAACAGAATCGTTAAATAATGGAATGACCTTGATCCATATCCATTTTTAACACGGTATCAAAAACAAATGGATTGTAAATACCTAAATCATTTATCCGTGACTTTATGAAACCACACTCGGATATTTCTGGGAGCATTGGCGTGTTGCTAGACGCTTACCAATGTTATTATGTTATTTATACATGTCCAAGTGGGAGCTGTTGGAATATGTCCAAGTATAAATTAATATATGTCCGGATTATTTATTCGAGCCTACGGGGACGCACGCGTTAATACGTAAAACAATTAAAGAATATATTAAATGTAATATATTTATGTGATAAGCATAACTTATGTTAAATAGTTAAAGTAAATATTTAATGAGTTATTAATATGGCATTTAAGGAAAAAGAAAGTAACGGTTTTCCTTTTAATTGGTCATAAACCCCTATTAAGGAGGTGAGAGGGTTTTCCTTGCAAGCACAAGGAATTTAGCCTATAAATAGAGGTTAAGGGATTCATTGTTGAGAGACCTTGAAAAACATAATCCCTAAATCTCTCTCCATCTCTTTTGTTTATTCGATCAACCAAAACTCAAAAGGGTTTTTCGGTTCTTGTGTTGGTTCGATCCAAGGGGAAAAACCACAAGGGTTTCAATCGTTGATTTCTACGAGAACGTGGTGGTTTTATTGCTTATCACTACTAGTACTAGCATACTTAATTGTTTGCTAAAGAACGTATTGTGTGTGTTGAAGTAGAGGGATTATACTTTGATCCTAGTGGTTACGCGTGGTGTTATACATATGCGTATATTCAAGAAGGTGTAACATTTATTGCTAAAAGGTACACATCTCTAATCTTGTTAATTATGAATTCTATACGTGTTTACTTTCCGTTGCGTACTCGTGTTTAATGGTTAATTAGATTTAAAATCCCAACATATATAGTATACATAGCTAAAACTGAGCAGTTTATGACTTTATGCACTTAGTACCAACCACTGAACTTAGTATCACACATAATTTCTTATAACTTTAACCATTGGTGTTTTTTATCATCAGGTGGTGATGATGTTTTGTTAAACAAAAGAGTCTGATTAGCGAAGGTGATGGCCCAGTACAAGCATCAACTATATGCAAACTAATCGTATGTTCCTAGCACAAGCTTGACCATTAAGACACGACAAAGTGGGGCTGTTTGAAATAATATTATTATTCATGCACACATCATCCGCCAAATACTTTCCATTCTCCAAACATGGTTTTATTGATTTTAAGAGGCACGAATGGTCATGGTATTTTGATGCACAAAAGAGGTATGCTAATGACTATAAGCGGTTGATGTTGTGAAACAACGATATGATGTTGAGAAGCAGCAGGCTGCATTAGTGGCACAATACTGGTACGTCTAATCTTATTACGACACGTACCTGACCTATATAAATGACCATTGATAATAAACAATAGTTTTTTTCATTATATTCAGGCTATATGGCTATACCGTTGCTTCCTATCTCTGTGTTGGGTAAACCTTTTTGCAAAGAAGAACTTACAGATGAATTATCGGCTTAGGGAATGATATAGTCTTTTCGATACCTTCAATGTTTGCAAGTGATTGCACAAATGCGATAGGGGTCATGTAGAAGAATGTGAGAAAATTTAGCTGGCGTCCATTAAGAATAAGGTACGTGTCTTGATATTATACGTAGTATTAATGATATACTGCTTCATTTCTACTTAACATAAGCAGAAAAATAAAAACCAAACTCATTAACCAAATATTATTGTTGAGAATGAAAGTTATTCTTTTATTTTCATAGAAGCAACCCTAATGTTATAATCACAAAGGGCCATTGGTTCCAACTAAAAGCGAGTTGTTATTTTGTAGAAAAATTATTAGTAAGATCTTAAATTCATTTTATTTGAGATACTTAGAAAAGATATATTTCCTTGATGAAGAAATACATGAATGATATAACTGCAAATGTGAATTAATAGTCATTTAGTCCTTCATTTAGGTCATTATTACCATACAATATTGACAGTAAATCAATAACAAGTTATAAGTGGGGGAGGAACTGTCACGAAAAGCGTACTATTTATAGTTTTCCACTAAACATGCCTACTTTTTTTGGGTATGAATAAAGTTTCTAACCGGTTGTGTACATGTCGATAAAAAGACCTACGCGACATCCAACTTAGCATGAAATTGGTTTCAGAGGCATGAAAACGTATCTTATAAATCATAATGCTTACTGATAATGACCTAAAGAAGGTTGTGTGGTAAACAATTGCTTTGATTTGGGTGCGTGTGACGAGTTCAAGTCTGAATATAAAAAGGACTTATGGAGTCGGCTTAAAAAGCAGCCAACTTACTCAACAATCGGGCCAAATACACAATATAACACACGAATAGAATTACCATCTTTACATGATAACGTTCAAGGAATAGATTGAAATAATCATCAAAGGTTAAATGAATAAGCTCCACAGAATAACTTCAAAACCAAATTTACAGTCGACCATCCAGGCAAACAAGTGACCAAAGGCGAACCCTTCCTACCCGATCTGTTTTGGTACGAATTATCTCTTAACCAGTTTTGAACGATACCCAACAGTCCATCTTGCTGCTTTAACTCTTTATTCTTGCCATATATAGTTTATGCAATCTAAAAATGAACAACTAAACTTTACAGATGTAATGCTTGCAGCAGCAATGAGCATAGAGTAAAGGGTGACTACACAAAGCTGATGACAAATGAGGAAACAAGTAATAGGGAACGAGGGATAATGGCTTCAATTCGAGATGGATGCTCTGGATATAAAAGGTGACTAGTGTCGGTATTATTGTACAGTGCTATTAGTCAAATTACCAGACCCGAAATTAAACATATATGTATTGTAAGTTTCTGGATATTTGTTACCTTTTTCATCGAAACTTTCCATTTATATAATGCAAGTTATAAATTTGGTTTCACATCATGTTTTTAATTGTTGGATTTTGCAAAGACAAAAGATGATATAATCTTCCTTATAGGCAAACCTCCTGCAGCCCACATAGTGGCAGACCTTTACATTATTCACATTTTCGACAAAAAAAAATTAACTTACATTGTTCACAACAAATTAGCTACCGCCGCAACACGCAAGTCTCTTTATGTTAACTCTAATTACTTATATATGCTCCAACACTTTCTCTATTGATCTCATATGTATGCAAACACTTTTGACATAGATTTGTTAAACACGTAAATAAAACATCAAGTTATTCATTTATAACTTCTTTAACATTACCACCGCAAAATGTGGCGTTGTGCTATAATTTGGGTATACTGAATCTTTAACACATTTTTGCAATATTAAGAAAACCGTCCATCACCTAGTAAGATTTATCCATTAAATAACATACATTATTGAATTCAAAGTGTTCCATATGATACATTTTTAGATTTTTTTAAATTTGGTTTTAAAAGTTAAGGTTTGATAACTGGTGACTCATTACACGTATTATATAAAATTAGGCAACATATTAGTATATAAATAAGTAGAAAGAGAAGTTAGTGCCCCCCCCCACACACAACTTCCCCCCTTAACCCACACCAACCCCCAACAGCCAGCAAAACACGTACGGACACACCCCCCCCGCCCCCCCCAGATCCAAAAATTTAACCCAGACCAACACCCCACCGAACCCCATAAAAATACCCCTACGTAAAATTCAACCCGTAAATTAACATTAAGAAAACATTAAAATACCGCATATTTAAAGCATCAAACATCCAATTCGATTAACAACATAAAAACATTACATGTATGCAATTATTCTAGTGAAAAACAAAGACTGACAAGAAGACATAAATAAATATTCAAAAATCGTTCCTTTGGTTTGCCCATATTACAAAAAACATCATTGGTTAGTAAGTTCAGGCGGTCTCCACTCTTTGTGGAGAAAACTCAAGGTCATTTTGTCCCTTTCTTATGAAAGACCATGGACAATCAGAGTGCTAATTAGTTTTTACCTTAAAAAGAATGAAGCAATATTTATTGAAATCTACAATCATTAGTACCACAAAATGGTGTTTACTATGAAACTTACCTCAGCCCAAATGCGAATGTTGTTTAGCATATATACGATAATAATTATCGGTAATTTATTTCAACTGAGACACTTTCCCGTGCAGCTTTTACTGACACTTTTTTGTTTTGCATATATATACGGTAATAATTATCGGTAATTTGTAATTCAGTTGTCTATGCAAGTTACATTTACTGACACTTTTTTGTGTCCTTAAAACCGCAATGACTAAAAGTTAATTATTTTCTTGTAATGCGTACCAAAAGACACCATATGATAATAACAAATATAAGCAACACCAACTCACCAACTTTAAAATTCTAAGCAATTTCAAATAGGGCAAGGGATATGTGGTGATACTGCATCCATGAAATAAAGACTTCATACATAAGCTTGAACTTATTAAGACGAAGAACAATAAAAACTTGAGCAAATCATATTGTTAGACATAAAGGGAAATTTACATTTATATCCTTCTCAAAAGTTGATATTACATAAATATCCTTCTTAATTTTTTAATTACATCAACGTCCTTGCCAAAAAAATTTAATTACATCAATATCCTTCTCACACTTTTAAGAAGGATATATATGTCCAAAAATCAATTAAATCATAATTATATTGATTTTAGATTATGAAACTATTATTTATCTCTTATATTGATCATGATCATATTATTCATATATATTTTTTGGCCTCGAACGACAAAAAAACGTGTTGATATAATTACAAAAGTTTGGATAAAAATATGAAAAAAATATTGCTCATATATATTTATTTGTTCATATGCATATTTGGCCTCGATTGATGAGAAAACATGTTGATTTTTTGATGTATATGAGAATTTAAAATTTTGGGAAGGATATTGATGTAATTTCAAAAGTATGGGAAGGATATTGATGTAATTATAAAAGTTTGGGAATGATATTGATGTAATTATAAAAGTTTATGAAGGATAATGACGTAATTAAAAAATTGAGAAGGATATTGATGTAATATTGAACTTTTGTAAGGATATGGATGTAAATGCCCCTTTATAATTCAGGACCCTGTTGTTACTGTAACCTGTAGAAGTAAGTTAACGATGTCTTCCACCTTCATATAGTCACCCTTAAAACTGCCTGAGTAAATTGCATAAATCGTCCTTAAAGTTTGGCCAAATTGCATGTTTCGTCCCAAACGTTACGAAAGTGCAAGGATCGTCCTTATAGGAAACCTTTGGTGCAAGTATCATCCCTGCAGGGACGATACTTGCACCAAAGGTTTCCCCACAGGGACGATACTTGCATCAAAGGTTTTCCACAGGGACGATCCTTGCACTTTCGTAACGTTTGAGACGAAACATGCAATTTGGCCAAACTTTAAGGACGATTTATGCAATTTACTCAAACTGCCTCCTGACCTCAAATAAATTATTAGCATCACTATTATCCGTCATATAAGCTCAACATGTCCGTTTGTGTCATGCAAGTAATACACAGTAAATGTAGTAATCTGAAAACCAACTATTGGGTTGTCCACAGTACCTCCTCTGTCACAAAGTGTTAGTTAAACAAATATGACAAATATTATAAACCAAGAAACATGACAAGTGAAATGAACCAATTATATATTTAGATCCCACAAAAGCTTCAGTAATATATTTTTCTTTTGGATAGTAATGCATCATCTCCGTGCTTCCGCCACAAACTTTACTAAAAAAAAGAGAATCAATATCTAGTGAAGTAGCTATTTTCAAATATAAAGGGATCAAATGTATTAGTTCCGCATGGGTATTATATACTATAACAAAAGGTTGATAAAATTATTCCATCAAAATAACTAAAACCTATATGCTTATTGAGGCTGCAAATGCACTTTGGGGTACATCAATAATAGGGGTACATCAATAACAGAAATGTGACTGACTTATGCTACAAATTCTTATGTGGGTATAACATCCGTGTTCGCTGTGTTTCAAGTCCGTTGTGTAAAGACACACTTGGTGTTGGCTTTAACTTCTTGTGTCTCTCATGGTTTGTTATCGATATAGGCTTTTAATTTAGTTTTGGTTCGAAAACTGATGCCAAACCTCGTGAGTTTAACTTCTTATGTACTCCAAATTCTTATGTGGGTATAACATTCGTGCTTTATATTCTCTTTTTCAATAGAAATGCCGTTCAAAAAAACTGATGCTACAAATTCACTTTGGAGTACATCAGTAATAGGATAAATGTATCTGCTTATTAAACTCAGGAGGTTTAGTTTAAGCTTATTTTTCTGGCTTATAGGCTATTGAACTTTTGAAAAGCTAATTAGCTCAAATTTAATCCATAACCCCAAGTTGATAAGCTAATAAGCCCAAAAGAAGTAAGCTATTGGCAACTCAAAAGGTCAATGAGCCCGTAAGGCAGAAAAATAAGCCTAAACAAACACCCCCTTAGGACACTTGAGATATGAATTTTCCAGTCACTAAATGAACTTTGTTCACATCTAGTTATTTAGAATGGAATACGTAGCAATACTTGTGCTTGAAACATAATTGCTATTAATCCAAATAGAGATCTACGCTACCATTAACCTATCAAAGAGTAGTAGTAGTATGCTTCAATCAATTCTACCATAACCCATTTACTTAGTAGAGAGTAGTACACTTTAATTAATACTATCATAACCAAGATCGATCCATTTCTAGATAAACAAATCATAATTCTCACCTCTAACTATTATTAGCATTACTCACCTGCTTGTGGAGCATTCTTTAGAAGACTATCAATCTGCCCACCATTTGCTTTGGTTGTTTCTTCGTAAGCTTGTAATCAGTGTAGTACCTGAAATATTTGAAGATCGTAAGTAATCATGGTTAGTTAGCTAATTATGTTAGTGCCAATTGAATTAAAATGTCTTTCAAGAAAAAAGCAAATTACCTACTCCATTCTCTTGTACGCCCTTCAACTTTTTCCCAAGAACAACCATATTTCACTGCACATGAAACAACAGAAATTACATAACAAATGTCCTGAAAATACAAAAAAATTTAGGACATTAAGAGTCATGACAATAAACTTCTATTCTAGCAAAAAGTTATTGTATATCAATACATCAGAAACCTATACCTCATGTCATATTGTGTTAGGAAGATGAACAATTGAGCATAATAAAACACCAAATCTCGTTCAGTAGATGATCCAATTTCTTTCTGAAGACACACCAAATCAAGTAGATAACCTATGATAGGAATTGCATTCGACTACTGCAGACACCTTTCCAAATTGGTGGCCTCATACATAAAGTAACATATATAACAATCATAATAAATTTTTTATAAGATGGTTATACCAAACGGGTTACTGATATACTTCAATTTACATTTAGCCTAATATGTTGTTCAACACTCAGATGAGTAACTTTTTTTTTACAATGTCTAAGAGCTTGTTTGTTGTCTAGTTGTCGAAAATATCTTTTCATAAAAAACAACATAGAAAGGCTGACGCACCTGGATCATTGTGATCAAACTTTTGAAATGGAATAAGAAAGATAAAATAATTGAAACTGAAAATTCTACGACGAGCAAGTAAATAAAAAAACATTTAAAAAGTTTTTAGGGGTGGTTGTGAAAAAGGAAATTAGGTCAACGTTCTTATATTGTTCATTGTGCTTAATCCTACATTGCTCATTGTATGATAAAACAAAAAGAAGATGTTCAAACTACTTCAATAAGATAGACACAACACGTGTTCTACTTGTTTCACCCAGACACGTTCTGCTTGACCTATCAATCTACACAATCCTTTTTCAACTCATTTGAGCCACCAGCTTAATTTCCAAAAGATTAGGTATAGCACGAGTTTTGAATCTATTATGTTGTGCTAATACTGGCGTGACGATTATATTTCTAATACTGGTAAATCGGCAAGTTAGTACAATACTATCATTAGTGAGTTAGAGACTCGACGCATCTGAGTGGGCAGAGCCCAACACAGATTCTCACCTAGAAGGAAAACTAAGTGAGGCTCAAACCTGAGACCTCATGATAACAATCTTCCCCAAAGCTCCTTAGGAGACCTCAGGTGGCCAACTGAGCTAAGCTGTAACACCCCCAAAAATCATATACAACGCAGCGGAATACCAAATGGGGTGCTACTTCATAATACACAGCAATAGATACAAGAGAACGACCTCTAGATGTCGTTTGAAAAATAACATTGTTGATTTAATCAAAATCTGAATTTAATATAACATTTGTCCCATAATTGCATCAC
>BQNB010037320.1:0-17641 GCA_026074375.1 Tanacetum coccineum | reverse complement strand
AGCAAACACGTACAATAATAAAAATAAATAGCACATTTATTGACGTCGTCAAAGACTTGAAAACACAGGGTGTTATAGGCTCATTTCCAGGTCTCGGGCAAAACTAAAAAGTTGACAGGAATATTATTTCACATCAAATTGCTTTAGAGTCCGAGTCGTGAAAACGTGATTTAGATGATCGTTCTTATAAGTCAAGCCAGACCCTAAAAGTCAAAGGGTAAAATCGTCATTCGAAATTTCAAAAATTCTCGGATGTTACATAAGCCCAATTGGTTGACTGCATAATTCTTCTATTTTGCGTCTAGTGCTAGTTATAAACTTATAACCACCTCAGATGCATCAATGTTGCTTACATTATTTTACACAATTAGCCTTTTTCAAAAAAAATTCCATTGATATGTATCCATGTGTGTAGTACCCTATCAATGGATCGATAAGCGATAAAAATGGAACATCTAAAGACAAGAACATCTACCAATACATAAGAGGCCAAATCTAAAAAGATCCATCGTTGCAAGTATCAGTGATTCTATTCCAAATTATTAGCATTCAATCATGAAAGAATTGGACTATGTAAAATAAAGCATGAAAAACATACCTCTGAGAAAGATAGGATAGGAAAGAGATCAGGAAGAGTAGTAACATTTTTAGCCCATATGCATCAGTATAACCCCATCAGTTGCAACAACTAAAGTCGAATCGTAACAATGTAAATTTCTTAATATTACTTTAAATTATAAAGAAATTTAGTAAAAATGTCAATTTCACCCGTTAAAGAGTAAACATAACCCAAATTAACCCATTTATATATTCATGGGTTATAAATTTTTCTCTGTATTAGAAATATCACACTACTACAGTTTTAAGGAACTACATGAATAACCCTTTCTTAATAACATCTAAATACACTGACATTGGTAGAATAAGTAAGCTTACCAAGTGCTATTGTCGATGCAGTCGTGAGATTCAATTCCTGAGTCATGCTTTCAGCAACTGAGAATAATGATGACAGAATTGGTTGACTCACAAAAAAATAACAGATAACATATTCAGAAGGTATACTATTTTATTAGCATAAATAAAATATATTAACTTTAGAAAACAAAAAATTCTAATGACAGGACCGGAGATAATAGGAGTACTATCTATACTACTTATAAAGAGTGATATTTGCTAAATTGTATATGAAAATTACCCGGGATTTTGCCAAATAAAAGCCATAAAAATGCCAAAAGAATAGAAAAAGTGTGCTTTTGTGTCTAATTGTGCAGGAAAGGATTGAAAAGACAAAAAGAAGCAAAAACCAGTCAAAAACCGACAATGAACGAAAGAGACAAGAACAAGAGTGAAGAAACAGCCAATGATCAAAGCCGTATCAAAGAGAATTTAGAATTCTCTTAAAAGTTGAAAAGCTACTAAAATAATAAATGTTGAAAAATTTAATGCATGAAGTCTTGAAAACATTGCTTATTAAAGAAAGATTTGTCTTTTGCTATGAAATAATACATAAAAGTGAATAGAAGTTACATTACGGAAATTAAATGTATTCAATTGTTATACTTGTAACACCTCTAATATTCATAGAGCCTATTATATCTTATGTAACAGCCCAATATTTATACATCTCATTTAAAAACTTGTAACATCTCATTTGAAATTTTTGTAACAGCTCATTATTATAGTAACAACTCCAATTAAAGATATAATAACACCTTTAAAACATCATCATCATAGTAACAGTACCAGGCCATATATAAATACGATGTAACACAAAACATGCAAACGAAGATTACAAAAATTTCTCTCTCTATTTTCTCATCTCTCTCATACAAACTACTTTTTTCCATCTCAACCCCCCACACATAAACCCTAATCGCCAGCAGATCCGCCGCCGCCACCATCAGTAGAATTCGCCACCAACACCACCCTATATATTATTGGTGTTTGAATTTTGGTGGTTTCATGGTGTATTAGTGGTATTGGTGGCGT
Source organism: Tanacetum coccineum (assembly GCA_026074375.1). NCBI lineage: Eukaryota > Viridiplantae > Streptophyta > Magnoliopsida > Asterales > Asteraceae > Tanacetum > Tanacetum coccineum. The sequence goes on along the minus strand of BQNB010037320.1, from coordinate 15,652 downwards.
TTTTGTGCTTTTTGTTTGTTTTTTGGTTTGTTTTGTGTGGTCCTTTAACCGGGTATGCACGAATGCTATTCTTTTAATTTAGATCAGAGATAAATTTATGTTGGTTATAATTTAGTTGATAAAACTACCGTTGTCTCGCCGGAAAGTTGCTGTCGCTGTCGCCGAAACCGATACCAGAACCGACACCACTATAGAAAACTCCATGTCAAAAAGGTGCTTCCAAGTATTAAATTGTAGATCTAGATATTTATAAAGTTTATGACTATTATGTGTTACAGTAGCCGCTGAGTCGCCAGAAAAAGTTGTCGTTGCTGCTGAGTTGTCGGAATCAGCCGTCGCCCACACTGAACTGCTTGTGTGGCCATAATACGTACGCATTCTTTTCAAATCTTTAATATTTGTTATAAAGTTAATTATATGAAGTTTTGTAATAAAGTTATAGTATTTGTATATCTGAGTTTACATAAACTTTTTTTTGCCTTTTATTTACAGCCGCCACTAGCCGCTGCTTCACCGGAAAAAGTTGATGCCTTCGCTGAACCGCTGCCGCCTATAAATAAGGGTATATTCATTAAGAGTTACAACATTGATGCTTGCAATTAACCGTCTTCGAAACAATATCGACACATGCTCTTTGTTTGGCACGTGAATACGAGATAAGCCCATGGTGTTCTTTTTTTTCTTTTTTATAAATTAGTTATTTTTAGTATAAATGGTGGTTAATGGTTATGATCAATGCTATTTATGATGAGTTACAACTCTTATGGTCAATGTTATTTATGATAGTTACACCTCTTATGATCAATGCTATTTATGATGAAGTTACAATTCTCATGATCAATGCTATTTATGATGGAGTTACTATGATATATACTTGGGTTAAAATATGACAAAGTGACAAATTTTTAAGACTGGAGTTGATCTTTATAGAACAAGATTCGCGCATCGCACCAACCCCGACTACATCATAAAGAGTTTAGCACCCTTTCTTGAAAATGAAGGAATGTTGAATGTTGAATGTTGAATCTAATTTATGAAACTATGATACACAGTGTTGAATAATAAATTCAGTCATCAATACCATTATAACATTGTAACAGCCGAAATTAAAGAAACCGTTTAAAAAGTGTAACTGCTAAAAATCATTACTATTGATAATGATTATTAAAAATGTGTAACCGCATCCACCATATAAATCCACACAAACCATTTCATATCTCGCACACACAAATGTTATTTTACAGCAATATCGCATATCTTTATACGAAATGGTTACCACAATATCGCATATCGTTAATTATCGCCGCTAGGAATTCCCGATGCTATGCATGGGTACGGGGCTAGTTGTATTATAAATTCCTAATAATTTTCAGTAACCAAAAAACGGAAAACCAACCGTTAAGTTGGGATCTTAGTACCATTATTCTAATCTGACTATTTACTAAAAATTATCGACAAAGATATAAAAAACTACTCACTAAACTTACGAAAGTAAGATTTTTTTGTACATAGTAAGAAATCACACGATATTTTTTTATACATAGTAAGAAATCACACTCCGTGTACGCAAATGGGAATAGAAAATGTAGCGTCTTAATATAAACATTTAGCTTGCAGAGCGAAGCTTCCAAACCGTTGAACATATAATTGAAGCTATCTAAAATTAGTAGAGCCCTTACTGCAATAATATGTAATCATATATACTAATATTTTAAAAATGGTCATATTTACTGCATCCCGTACTACTTGAAATACCCATCGTAAATTGGACATTGTCTTATCAAATCGATTAAGAATTGTATAATGGTATGTAAAAAATAGGCTGAATATAAATCACCTTTGTTCCAACTGTGATGACCTAAGAATATTGACTTGTTCTTGACAATGGAATTATCATAATTATGGTGAATGGGTCTCCAAAGAACCACCAAAGTGTTAAGTATGCAGATATTGCTAATGTACATATTGTTACAATAGTTATTATGAAAATGAGTCACAGCTAATATGAAATGTTCTTTTAAGAGCTTACACAGACAAATTACAATTCATTACAGAAACCAAGACAAACTATAGTTCATTACCGAAATTGAAATGTCAGTTTTGATCCAATTACTTTTAGGTAGTCGGTTCAGGTTATGTTTATAAAGTGTCGAACAGGTTTAAATTTTAGCTTATCAACAAACGGGTAAAAAGTCGTAGAGAGTGTACCTTTAAAGCATAAACTTAAGAGTCATTACACGTAGATATCTTCATTTGCCAATCAATTATTCTTTTAAATTATATTTCAAACTAATATATTCCGCGTCAGGTCCCACTCGAAATGTAGAAAAAAAATGCATAACTGTTCTGACATATATATATATAATGACTCTCTTACAAATTTCAAGAAAAAAACATTATTTGTTCTAATTTTAAGCCCAATCTTAAAAGGACTGTCTACACACCTCAATTTAGTCAATATTGCAAGCTCCTTTTGAAGGTCTGTTGCGGTATTGGATTAGTGCAAGGTTTGACATCTAACTAAGGTGCTCTAAAACGTTATCATGCTTATCAAGTTCTTAGGCCAATAGATCGAGATTCAACATAACAGCATAAGCATACTTTTTCTCATCATCAGTACTAAAAGTTAAGTAAGCGAAATTATTTGTTTACCCGAAATTTTGATATACGAACTGTAGTGGAACAAAAAAACCACACATTTCATTGATAAAATAGCACAACATCATTATTGTATACTAAAAATCAAGGAGTAGGGATCTAGCATACATTATCTACATAACTTGTATAAATTTTGTTCATTTATGCATTTTATCAAACACTTGATATGCAAAAAAAATATTCTATATTCGCACCAGAACAACTCAATCTTACAAGGATTTATAAAAAAATAAAAAAATCTTACCTTTTAATGATTGAATAGATATTAAAGATGATCGGAGTTGATTTGAAACTTCAATTTGCAGTCGCCTCTATATCAATTCACACAAGATCTCTTACACGAATACTTATTTCTTTATAAACGGTTTCTTCAATTTCCAGAGACGTGGGTTCCTTGTTTAAATCATAGTGTTGTATATTAAATTTTAATCACAATCGTATAACTTTTTTAAAAGAATCAACATACATGTATAAAACAAAAGGATAAAACAATTAACAAAATAAAATTAAGAAACTAAAACCCTAAAACTTACCCCAACAAATCTTTAGTCTCTTCTAAAGATTCAACGACACCATCTTAAGAACAATAATTGTAATTCAATTAGGGTTAGTAATACTATTATATTAAGAAGTCGATCTTCAATTGTTGAAAGCAGTTTCGGATTTGAAAGAGTAATTGAAAGTAGTAAGAGTAGTTTTATTGAAACGTGGGGTAGAAGAGAGAAATTTACGGATAGGCACACACCTCAGAAAAAATCTACGTGTTATATCTAAAATTTTGCCACGTACTTCCTTTTTGTCTTGTATTTTATTTTTCATTGACACGTATTACTTTATCTATTAAACAATTGTATATCTTTATTACATAATATTTTTCTTAATCCTTAAAATATTTAAAAATAAATAACGTCAAGATTATTTTTTCTAAAGCCACTCCTGATAAGTTTTAGTGATGTTTATGATTTCATAATTCAGATAAATATAATAAAATCTTGGATCTAAAGCTTTTCTCTGGAACATGGTCGTGTTTTTTAACAGTGAAATGATAGTGTATCCGAACTATAGGAATGAAAGATAAAAAGCCATTAGTAATGTTGGAATAAAAAATTAGTCCTGAGATTGGTTTTTATGCAAAAAAAACATGTGTTGATAACACAAACATGGAGAAACCAGTCTCCTCATGAAAACTAATGTCTTTGATTATGTATACAAACCGGTTTTTTCCAACACAACCAATTTCTTTGTACATTGTGTATTAAAGATCGATCATTTTCTTGAAAACCAGTCTTATATTGCTTATTTTTTGCTTATTTCTGCCCATATAGACCGGTTATTTTATAACTGGTCTCTAAGAAGGGGTGTTTATAGCCTTTTTGTAGTAATGCAGATCAAAGTCAATCTTACTACTCCAACTCTTACAGATTCTCGGTATTGAAACATGATGCGTGATTTACTTTTAAATAAATTACGTCAGGTTTTACATTTATAAAACCCTAACTACCTCGACTATTCCTACGCACTAAAGAGTAGTGTACCCTGTCATGTATAGTGTAGTGATTGGTAAGTACGGGTGTTGACCCAAAGAACGGTTTGTGTTCTCTAATTGTCTAATTGAATTGACATTTTACCTATGAAAGCAGTAAAGAAAGCATTTTGAGTTTGTGATTATATTTAATCCACCTAACATGTCTAAAGGGAATTAGTATAGTGGCAGACTACTAAGAGGATGAACGCATTTAATTATTATGATCTAAGTGCAATGTCCTATTACAATCCTAAAGGAGGTCTAATTTCATTATGCTCAAAATCAAATCCTCGCCTAACCTATGATTCCTTAGTGGAATGGACTCGCAAGGAGAATTAACCTATTTTTAGTCATTAAGATTTTCTAACTAATCTATGAGATATGCCTTAGTATTTTGTCTCGCACTCTTAACCAAGTATTTAATACTAAGGGTCGCCTAATGGGCATAGGTCAAACAACTACTAAGATTGGTCATCCGTAGTTAATCGTTTACGCTAGGATTCGAACGGTCACTTAATACCTAGTACACGCTCAACCTCATATCAATACTAGGAAGGGAATTCAAGATTACATAAGCATACTACATAAATTATTCAATAAAATTGCAAGAAAAACTATAAGATCATAAAATAATAACCGAATTGATAATAAATAAATCAAATGCCAATGAACAAATAATAAATCACAATTAATAACATAACATCAACAAATTAAATTGCTAAATCCGATAAATCAAAATAATTAAATTAAATTAACCATAAAAACTTGAAGTATGATTACAAATCGTGCTAGATTAGTGCTCCCGATCCTCTAGTCGAATACCATAGTAAACCTCGAAGGGTTTGACCTATACCTATACCAAAGCTAGCAGCTAAGCTGCTCTCCTTTTCCCTTTTTCCTTTTCGTCGGTAGAAACAAAAACAATAATAAAATGGAAGTTTAGGACTTTGTCAAGAATGGCCCCTCATCGTTCTTGACGTAAATTCTTTAATCCTTGAAACAATATAATAATTTAACATCTTCAGTCCATGTACTTGTTAAAACTACGCCATAGTTAATATGTCAAACTACGTTGTATTTCTTCCTACTCAGCTTTCCATCTTTGGCAAATAATAACTGCGACGTAGTTCCTACGGGCCAATTACGCCATAGTTTGTGACGTCGGCATAATTTTTATCCATAAATGATTAACTACGGTGTAGTTAATGTGTCAAACTATGTCGTAGTTTCCTGCTGAATGCGGTTTTTCTTGTTGTTTGTCCTTTTTGCCATTCTTCGCTTCTTTTTCGTTCTAATGTCTTAATTATATGAACCTGGTAAATAAAAGCATTAAGTACCAAATTCATATAAAAATAGTATAAAACAAGGCAATAAATGCGGGAATTTGATATATAAAATTATTAAACATTTTATGTTATCAAAACACTTTCACCATATTCAATCATAGTTGATCCTTTTGTTGGAATTTTATATGAGAATAACAAAAAAGAGAAGAGAGTTATGAACATTGATAAATTGTGACACAATACAAAAACACCTTTTCAGGGGGATGAGATTGATCAAAATAAACAGGATGAGACATGGTTGTTTCTAGTTAGAGAAAGTAGAGAGAGGGTAGAGAACACCAAGAGAATAATAGATTAGATGAAAAGGAAAAATACAATGAACTTCCACCACCCCTCATGGAGAGCCATGAGGGGTATTTATACTAAGAACAAAAACAAACTATTCCTATGTTACATAAATAACCCATGTGTGTCACGCAGTGTTAATAACTAGTCCAATTCACGTGTAAGACGCGAGCTTTACAAAATAGTAAGGCTAACAATCTCCATCTAAGATGGTGTCATATGTGAATTGAAAAGCTTCACTTTATTGCACTGTTATGTCAAAGTTTTCCAGCATCTGCTTCTTATTTGTCACCCTTGAAGTTCTCTTATCCGAATACTTCAGCTTTGATATGAATTATGCTATGAACTTCTTCTGCTCCCTCCCAAACAAACACCCTTGAAACTGATAAGAATTAATGTACTTGTCTTCTTAAAGACCTCATTTCTCATTTAGGATACCCTGTGGGAGGGATGATATTATCAACATCATCTCACTTAGGAAACATCCAAGTCTTTTTGAATTCAGCCCAGTACCTGAAGTGCACACTTAATCTCTTTTGCGAAGTCGAAACCATAACACCAAAGTCAATTAAGTCTCTGAAATGCACTTTTCTCCCTCTAGGATAGTGTTGATATGAATTGCTACACCAAAGTCAACAAAGTCCTGAGTGTAAGCATTGTATCCCTTTATGTAGTCGAAATGGTAACATCAAATTCAGATAAGTCCTGGATGTACACATTTAAATTGTTACACCAAAGTCAATTAAGTCCCGAATGTAAACAATTTATCCCACTATGTAGTTGAATCTGTAATATCAAAACGGTAACATCAAAATCAACTAAGTACCAGATGTATACATTTCTCCCTCTAGGATGATGACTAACTAAGGAATCATCCTACACATGTGTTGTAACACCCCCATTTTTACATATAGCAGCGGAAGCTAATCTGGGGTATTACTTCAAGGTACAATAGTCATAATCATAGAAAACGAATAAAAAAGAGTCGTTTTTGAAAATAAGTTATCATTCATTATTTCTTCAGAGTTTTTACAAACGAGAGGTTCCCCAAATCTATACAATAAAGTTTGAATGATAACGGTTTTTCCATCTTCATGTCCTCGCCACTCCGTGCCATTAGTTACCTGAGATAAAACATGCTAAAAAGTCAACACAAAGGTTGAGTGAAATCCATAGGTTTAAGTAATATAATTTGAATGCAAATGCGATATTGGGCTACGTTGATATACACCCATTATTGAAAACATATTTATTATTTCCATTAGCTCATGAATCTGAAGCCTTAGAGTATGGTGATACGTTATAGCCCCTACGGGTACCTTTGCCAAAATACCCGTGTGATTTCTAATGATGTGCAATTGGTTACTCGTAACTGAGTACACCAACGGGGAATCCAGCCCAAATAGATCTATTCACATCATTCGCGCTTACTACGGAGAGTAATTAATGGTTCATGATTATGGGGACTTAATGGCAAAGCAGTTACTTAGACAATAGTAAATTGAAATAGCATGTAGAAATAATTGTATTCATGTTTATAGCATGTATCCCCCTTGCGGGTTTATAAAAAGATGGAAATGCGAGGCTATGAACTCACCTGAATAGTTATAGGGAAATTGATAGCTAATGTATAGGGAATGAAGGTAACAGCTTCAACACGGCAATCACAGACAACCTGGGTTAATATATGGCACGTCTTAGTTTGATTGTATATATAAGTTTTTGGATATCGACACCGTTCGGGCCATCATAGTTTAGAAGTCATTCAGTAAACGTTTGTGGAGCTAGGGCACTTTAAATCGTAAACCCAACAACTCGGACAGAACGTAGTACCAAGATGAAACTTCTTAATATAAAGCTCTATAGTATTGTGGTATGATATCGATTCGGGACATGATTTTTGAAAGTACATTGATGATGAATGATATAAGGATTAGAACATAAGCAGTTTTAAGCATTTTATTTAATATCTGGAGATGTTAAGCACGAGGTGCGTTAATTAAAGTTATGTCTAGTAATGTTTTGAGTATGATTTTATACTTTTTCAAAATGTTACATTTTAGACCTTGGGGTTTGGAAAATTGCAAGTAGACCCCTGGGGTTTGCATTTTTACGACTTTGGTCCTTCAACTTTTATTGATATACTAAGTAAACCTTATACTTTAAAAAGTGACATAATAGACCCCTATAGTTATAACTTTGATAAAATGACACTTTTAGTCCTTTTAGTTATAAGTTTCTGAAATTTACGATATATACCCCTTGCATGGATTATAATTACAAAACATGTCCAAATTGCCATGCAAGCTTAATTTAACATTTCCAATATTCAATTTATAAGTTATAATAAACTAAAATATGAAGATTTAACACCACAACATAAGTTTAATTTAACGATTCGTTAAGCTAAAAGGTAAAACGGGTCAAATTAGGGTTTCAAAATGAAAACGCGCGGGTTTTAAGATCAAATTCTCTCATGACTTATCAAAGTACTTATTTTAACATTATAATAGCTTATTAGGATAGGTTATAACAAAAGTTTACAAGTTTAACCCATAGTTTAAGTAAAAACATGAAATCGGTTATCGGGTGTCGGTTTGGATCAAAAAGGCATAACACTTAGGTTTTTTTGAGTTCAAAGCTTTATATTATGATTTTAGCAAGATCATATGAACATTATAATGTTACATCAGCAAAATATAAGCTTATAGAACCTGGTTTGAGCTTATGGCTTAGGAATGGGTCAGAATCGGGACTTTCGGCTTCGTACGGCTAGAGTAACGACTCTCGGGCTTCGTTTTTTTCAAGGCTTAACTTCTTGAACATATTTTATGATCCTAGGATCATATGGGAGCAAAGGATTGCTGCCTTAAGGGTTATAGTAGTAGATAGGGGGGATGTGAGTTTCAAATTAACAAGGATGCTTCCTATTTATACTTGTGCGAGTCAAGAGGAGTAGCAAGCTCTATCTCTGGTATAGACACATGTACCAAGCTAGGACTTGACGTGTTGAAGCTAGGAAATGCAATGGTGGAGGGTCTAGTAGTACGCTTGAATGTTGGGGTGGTGGCTTCTCTTCTGCAGACGCGGAGAATGGAGCAAAAAACAAGCAAATGGATGCCTTCATTCATGACATGGAGTGGTCAAGAAGCTGGGAGCTTAGAAACGGATCAGAATCAGGACTTTTAGCCTCGTACGCCTAGAATAATGACTCCCGGGCTTCGTTTCTTGGTTTCTTTTGCTTCCTTTCTGAACTTGATACTTCTTAAGACCTTCTTAGCACTTAAAGGAGAAAAGGATTGCTGCCTATAATGTGTATGATATAAGAGAGTGGGGGATGAGAATAAATGAAGTTCTATGGTCCTATTTATACTAGTTTGAGACCAAAGAGGTTAAGGAAAGCTTAGGATTTGATGTGAGACACTTGGAGGGTCTAGTGTAAGATGTGTTAAAGCTATAGAATGAGTTGTGAAGGCTAGGAAGCTAGAATGATGGTTTGGATACCCCCTTGGGCTGCCGTGGATGTTTTGGCTCAAAAAGGGGTGATGTGGCTTTCTTGGTGACAAGGGAGGCAAGATATTTATGTTATCAGGTGTGTAAGCTGCTTAGTGTTGCATGTGCATGAGTTATTTGCAAGAAAAATGGTTTAAAATGGGTAAGAATTGCAAAAAGGGGGTCACGGTGTACATTTGATTAGGAATGATAGGTTACTGATCCTAAGGCTTATATTAAGGATTATAATCAAAATTTGATAGGTGGTTTGGGTTAAAATGGGTAGAAAATGAATAAACGGGTCAAAATCACAATTAGGGCACAATTAGGGTTTTCTGGATTCGTTTCTTGTATAATTGAAGTAGAATGATGAAATGATAATGGATTATGATTGAGAATGTTGTAATTTATGTTATTATAACTTATTTAAGTATTGGTTTAGGTTTACAATGGATAAAAACGAAGAAACGAGTCATGGTTCAGAAACTAGCTCGGTTTTAGGGTTTAGGGTTTTGAATTAGGGTTTTGAGTGTAAAAAGATGTATGAAAGTTTATGAATAGAATAATTAGGGTTTACACATTGTATATTGAGTGTAGTAGCTTGTACACAAGTGGTGGTGAAGAAATTTGAATGAAAACGGAGGTAAAACGGCTATTTTGGAGATCATGCTTAATGACTTGTACATTGAGCTTTTAGAGACTTGTACTTTGACTTGAAGAGATTTTATATTTCAAATGAGATGTTATATTGCTTGTACATATGCTTTAGTAGCTTGTTCATTCACTTTAGATGTTAATCCTTCATGGAATTAGGGTTTAGAGGCATCCGATAACGGTTTAAAGCCCGTTTTGATATAACGTTGCGAATGGTACATTATAGGAATAATGTACTTTGTAGAAATGATATTATGATATTGACTTGATATATTATGATGATTGCTTGACATATATGAAGATAGGATTGCCATAGATAGGTTGCCTGAGCCCGTTAACTTTAGTTATGCAAGAAATGTTGCATATTGAGATATTGGCAAAGTAAGTAATGTAATGTAATAAAGCGAAAAATTTCCCTGAAAAAGGTGAGTTCATATATAACTGATAGATTGTACATCATCTAACTTAATAGATAGATATTTACATTTATGAAAATTATGGGTTGTTATAGTCTCCACCCCTTAAAGAAATCTTGTCCCGAGATTTAATTGGATTTTGAAGAGATGATTGAAAACAGATGAATTTCATCTTTGCGTTCCCATGTAAACTCTGGTCCTCTTTTAGAGTTCCATCGTACTTTGACTATAGGAATACGACTTCGCTTTAGCTGCTTGATTTCACGGTCCATTATCTCCACTGGTTCTTCTACAAAGTTAAGTTTGTCGTCGAGTTGAAGTTCTTTCATTGGAATAATAAGAGATTCATCGGATAAGCACTTCTTGAGATTAGAAACGTGGAAAGTATTGTGGATACTACTAAGCTCTTCAGGAAGCTCTAGTTTGTACGCCACTGGGCCAATTCGTTCAAGGATTTTGAATGGTCCAATGTATCGGGGATTAAGCTTTCCTCGTTTTCCGAATCGAAAGATACCCTTACGGGGTGATACTTTTAACATAACACGATCGCCAACTTGAAATTCTAAAGGCTTTCGCCTTACATTGGTGTAACTTCTTTGTCGATCTCTTGCAGCTTGCAAGTGTTGACGAATTTATACGATCTTTTCAGCGGTTTCTTGAATTATTTTTGGTCCGTAAGTTGAGAATCTCCAACTTCGGCCCAGCAAACAGGTGATCTACACTTTCGTCCATAAAGTGCTTCGAACGGTGCTGCCTTGATACTGGCATGATAACTGTTATTGTAGGAAAATTCTACCAATGGTAAATGTTTATCCCATCCTTTCCCGAAATCTATAACACAAGCTCGTAGCATGTCTTCGAGTGTTTGGATGGTTCTTTCACTTTGTCCATCGGTTTCAGGATGATATGCTGTACTCATGTCTAGTTGAGTACCCAAAGCATTTTGCAATGATTGCCAGAATCTGGATGTGAAATGACTGTCACGATCCGAGATGATAGAGATTGGCACGCCATGTCGAGAGACTATTTCTTTGATGTATAACCTCGTAAGAGTTTCCATACTATCAGTCGCTCGAATGGGTATGAAATGTGCTGATTTGGTAAGACGATCGACAATGACCCAGATGGCATCATGTCCGGTTGAGGTTTTGGGTAGCTTTGTAACAAAATCCATTGTTATTCTTTCCCATTTCCACATAGGAATTTCTGGTTGTATGATCACGTCCGAACACACTATATATAATATATAATATATAAGGAGGATATCAATAATAGTATAGTATAGTATTTCCGTCGGGTTATGTTAGGCCACCAATAGAGTTTCTTTAAGTCATGGTACATTTTATCAGAACCCGGGTGAATAGAATATTTCGATTTATGAGACTCATGCATGATTAAGTCTCTCAGACCGCCAAAAAGTGGTAACCAGCTTCGGTTTTTGATACAACGAGTTCCATCAGGACGAATTTCAAATGATTTGTCCATTCCTCGTAGGTTCTCATTTTTGACATTTTCTTCTTTGAGGGCTTCATTTTGAGCTTTGAGAATTTGAGATGGTAATTTTAGATGAACGGTTAAGATTAATGCTCGAACTCGGAGAGGTTTGATTTGTTTCTTTCGGCTTAAGGCATCTGCCACAACATTTGCCTTTCCGGGATGATAGCAAATCTCACAATCATAATCTGCGAGTAATTCTAACCATCGGCGTTGCCTCATATTCAATTCTTTTTGACGAAGAATATGTTGAAGGCTCTTGTGATCAGTGAAAACTGTACACTTTGTACCGTATAGATAGTGTCTCCAGATTTTAAGAGCGAATATCACTGCTCCTAATTCAAGATCATGAGTAGTATAGTTTTCTTCGTGAGGTTTGAGTTGTCGAGATGCATAAGCAATGACTTTTTCTCTTTGCATCAATACAACTCCTAGACCTTGAAGAGAAGCATCACAATAAACGACAAAATCATCGTTTCCTTCTGGTAATGCTAAGATTGGTGCTTCACAAAGCTTCTGTTTAAGGAGTTGAAAAGCTGATTCTTGTTCTTCGCCCCAGATGTAACTCTTGTTTTTCTGGGTTAATTTAGTCAAAGGCTTCGCAATCTTTGAAAAACCTTCGATAAATCTTCGGTAATAACCGGCGAGTCCTAAGAATTGACGCACTTCCGTGGGTGTAGTGGGAGATGTCCAATTCTTAACAGCTTCGATTTTGGCAGGGTCAACATGAAGTCCTTGACTATCGATGAGATGACCAAGAAATTGCACGATATGAATCCAGAAATCACATTTAGAGAACTTGGCATACAACTTCTCTTTTCGGAGTAATTCCAAGATTATTCTCAGATGATTTGCATGTTCTTCTTCGTTACGAGAGTAGATAAGAATATCATCGATAAATACTATTACAAATTTATCCAGATATAGTTTACATATACGATTCGTGAGATCCATGAATACAGCAGGTGCGTTTGTTAAACCAAATGGCATGACTTGAAATTCATAATATCCGTATTTCGTTCTGAAAGCAGTCTTAGGAATATCTTCATCCTTTACTCTCAATTGATGATAACCTGATCTTAAGTCGCTCTTCGAATAAACGCTTAAACCTTGAAGTTGATCGAATAAGTCATCGATCCTGGGTAATGGGTAACGATTCTTTATGGTAAGTTTATTTGGAATTCTACTTGGCGAACGGGAGGGATACCAGGTAGATCTTCAGGAAAGACATCTGGGAATTCTTTGACTACAGGAATGTCTTCGAGTCTTGTAACACCCCCATTTTTACAATATAGCAGCGGAAGCTAATCTGGGGTATTACTTCATGGATACAACAATCATAATCATAGAAAACAACTTTAAAAGAGACGTTGTTGGAAAAATTTAGTTATCATTCATTATAATCAGAGTTTTTACAAAATGCCGGTCCCAAAATCTAAAATATCAAGTTTGAATGTTAACAGTTCGGCCACCTTCAAGTCCATGCCACTCCGTACATAAGTGATGGTGAAGAAATTAGAATGAAAACGGAGGTAAAACGGCTATTTTAGATGTCATGCTTAATGACTTGTACATTGAGATTTTAGAGACTTGTACTTTGACTTAAAGAGATTTTATATTTCAAATGAGATGTTATATTGCATGTACATATGCTTTAGTGGCTTGTGCATTCACTTTAGATATTAATCATTCATGGAATTAGGGTTTAGAGGCATACGATAACGGTTTAAAGCCCGTTTTGATATAACGTTGCAAATGGTACATCATTCTTTGTAATAAGGATATGATGATATTGATTTGATATATTGTGATGTTTGCTTGACATATATGAAGACAGAATGGCCATAGATAGGTTGCGTGAGTTTGTCTACTTTAGTTATGCAAGTTACATGACATACTGGGATATTGACAATGCAAGTAATGTAATAAAGCGAAAAATTTCCCCGTATAATTGTGATCATAATAAAATAGGTTGATTTTGCATTTGATTAAAATTCTGGGTTGTTATATCTAAGCAACAACTTCATATACTCTGGATATATCTAATAGGTGCGTATAACAACACGGCCCGCCATACAACATCGATGATACTTAGGACGTACGCTTTTAGGACTGTCTTTAATATGTTCTTCGTACCAAAAGCGAGCGCCACAATGCTGACAATAATGTTCACAACTTTTAACCTGTTTATACTCTAACAACGAACCTGTGGAAAAAACCAAAACTATTAACTACCATAATGACATTCATCTGAAATATATTATACAGTTATGCGTTAACAGTAAACAATACCTGTATAACCTACACGGCTACCAGAAGTATCCATCGGGGTACTAGAACAGACACCAGTAGATGTAGGGTGATTCCTTGGGGTTGATGTGTTTTGATCATCATGATCGCCACACACATGTTGTCTTTTCGATGAAGTATTTCCCACTTGCATTAGCGCTGTTTCTCGTGAATCTGGAACCTAGGTTACGTTTTTTATGATAATGCACCTATAAAATAAACAAACATGTCAACTGAAAATACGCAACTAAATAATTTATAGCTATTATCTTGTAAATTACCTGAGCGTTCTGTCCGGTCATTTGAACTACAACTACGTGTACCGAAATGACCTACATTGTCAGGTAAACTACTTTCGAAGGAGGAGTAATCGCCTACACGTTGTCTCTTTGACATAACACCCATGTCGTCAATAACATTTGGGCAAGAACCCCTAGTACCTCCCATATTAGCATCTGATTAAGAACCCGTACTATCCACAATTCCTATCCATCCATTACCTCCCACGACAGAAGTCAAATTCACTTGTTGCCTATCATTGAGCCAAAACCCCTAGTACCTCCCATACCACCATCTGAGCAAGAACCCCAAGTGTCCACAATTCCTGTTTGTCTAACACCTCCCACAGCAACATTCTTAGGAACTAACTTTCTTTTGGTTTTCATTAGTGACAACAAAACTATGAAGCCTAAGTTTGTAGTTAGTAACGTACGCGACAATAAACAAGAGTGAAAATACTTAAATGATATCACATAAGCTACATGATGGAAATACTTAAAGGCTATCACATAAGGCAATAAGCAAAAGGCTAACATTATCACATAAGGCAATAAGAAACAAGCACGACCCCATGCAAAGGATGTCAGTAAATTACGACACACATAAAATGTAATAACCCAAAATAATAATCAAAACAACAAAAACAAAATGCATGCACGACAATGGAAGGCCTAGACATGTAAAATAACACATAAATCCCTATGAAAACCACATACCGTAACAATCAACAGGATGAAAGCGAAAGATGAGTAGGTAGATGGAAAAGTAACGAAGAGTCACGAATACTATAAAGAGGAAGAAAAAGTTATAATATAGAGTAATATCAGAGTTAAGGAAAAGGGCTTATGGATTGAGATAAACGGACCAACAAAAAAGACGAGCAAAAAAAGCCTCAAGAAGTCCAACCCAATAAAGGGAGCCTACAACATGCTCCATAGTATTAAGATTAATGTTAGGGGTGAGCAGAAAAAACAAAATAATCGAAAAAACCAAAAATCAAAACCGAACCGAACCAAACTAATAACCGAACCGAATTTGCCAAAATCGAACCGAATTTGCCAAAACCGAACCGAATTTGCCAAAACCGAACCGAACAGAACCAAAATACAAATTCAGTTTTCGAGTTGGATATGGGTTTGACAATTTGAACCGAAAATCGAATTCATATAAATATTATATATATATAAATATTATATATATATATATATATATAT
>BQNB010037319.1:29031-45845 GCA_026074375.1 Tanacetum coccineum | reverse complement strand
CTTTGCAATAATTATAAAAAATGGGTTAATTACATGGGATAAATGATGCTATAAAATAGACATTATTTGATGTCATCAATGTTATAAGTCTTTCAATAATTATAGGACTTCATGTTTATTAATTTACAATAAACATAAACATTTTTAACTAAAGTAATTCTGAACGGAAACTCTTAGCTTCAATAGTAATTTCAAGTTAAACAAGATTACTTCATTATTTTGGACATTCCAAAAACACATAAACATTTTACTTGAAGTAGTCTTTATTTCATATCTTAACATATGTTCTAAATAGGACAATAAGTCCTAGTAGAATATTAGTTTCTTACCTTACGGTCAAGAGAAACATTTAATCATTTTGTTATTGTCATTTGTTGTACCTTGCACACAATAAAGATTTCTCCCACTTGTGCATGGCACAACATCATACACGTAGTTAAACAACACGACATTCGTTTGTTTATATGGACAATATGATAGTGTCACAGATATTAGCGTTACAAGTAGATATATAACCACTTTGTTCAATAAGAAATAGTGCACGACTATCCTTAAAATCATTAGTGTGTATAGTTGGAATCTCAAGACAAGCGAGAAATAATCTGGGTTAATACCAAGATAATAAACCTTGTAGCTCCCACTGAATTAGACAACATTACATTAATGTTTTGTTCAGAAATAAATCACGATGCTCCCACTAGATTTGACAACATTGCAAGTGTTCTATAACCAGTGAAAACAAATAGTGATCTATTTATTTTTCAACTTTCTTTGAAATCTTAATTAGTAGCAATGTACTTGGATTTTAAAATTTTCTACTATGTAGATGAGGGACTATCCATCAAGATGATGGACTTCTACATCATGTATTTTTTAACTTGAAATTGGGCATGCAATTTCCTATTTAATTTTGTTTAAGCATAATAACTAGATATATAATGCTAGTTTGCCTTTAACCAATTTTGCTTGGGTGGTAGTTTGGTTATTTCATAATCAAAACTCATAAAACATCTTACATTAAAATGTTATCACATTTGTTAGCTTTAGGTACCTGTTCTCTTAGTTATTCAATGCCTTATTTGTTTCAAAGGATCACCACCGTATAAGGGGTGATGATTTATTTTATGAAATTATAAGTTTTGCAATCTACTTAACATTTTAGTTTGCTTTGACGTTTATTACATTAGGACAATTCTTACGTTCATATTATACTTTACCTAATCAAGAAAGATGTAGGAATGGACTCCCTGTTTCTTACAAGGAAAGGTGTCTCGGTTTGACTTCTCATAGAAAGAAAAAAACCCCTTGTTTACGGTTTATCGTTGAATTAATATATAAAAGAATCGAAAATTCAATTTTAAGTATTTTCAATAATATTCCTTAGAGAAAATTAACTACCCATGTTTAAACTTTTTAAACAATTAATTTTCTAAAGGTTAGGATCCAACTTGACATACCACCATCACATCTGTTGATCTGCTTGCAATGTGTATTTTTAAAAGGTATTGTAGATTCAATACTTGCCTCCGGTGTATTACTAGAACATTTTGAGACTTACTTTATTACATTAATATACGAGTAAGCATGTTTTATCCCATCTACGCCTCGAGCATAAGGTCTTACCCGCTTACCTCAATTAAATCGTCCCATTCAAAAAATTCGTGATTATTCGTTACACCAACGTTCACTAAAAAAAAGTGTATAATTCCACCTTGGGTTTGCGATTCTAAACTACGTATCAAGTAATGTAAATGGCAAATGCAAGCTGTTCATCAATTTGGATGGCATCAACTTTTTTAACAAGGGTATATATATTTGACATGGCATTTATGTTCGAAGATAGCATGCATATCATCTTCGGTATCTTAAATTTTAATAAACTTTACACAATTTAAGTTATTTATTACTGGTATCACTTTTTTCTTAATCTCATTGTATAAATAGTGTTAGCCTTTAAAAATTGACGATTCAAACGATGTTTTCAAATTTAAAGATTTTTTATTTTATCGCTGGGAAATGATATAGCATGATTAAATTCATCAAACCTAGACCATTCGCGCTTCCTAAATAATTGCAAGATATCAGGGATTTATAAAGTATAAAACCTCAAACATTGGTGATATGCCTTGCAAGTAAATATTACTTTTTTAAATTACGTCATTGATAAATTTGAACTCTTTAATTTAGAAAACACATTATAAACCTATTAAATTGCAAGTCTCGTCGTGGGAAACCCGAAGACCATGATTATCGGATATAAGCCGAATCCAAATTAACAAATTAAGACAACACAATCAACTTGTTTATAATAAAAATTACTTTCTAATTTATTAGTCATGTTTATATTTTATTTTTAAAAAACCTTTTGTTTTCTCACAAGTCAATACTTAGAACAAAAAACAATATAAACAACTAATACACATAACATTTATTTAATCACTTAACAATTAAGTCCTGCAAATATAAATGATGATTCTAATTATCTAATAATTAAAGTATATATTCATATAATGCTCATTCATCCAATGAATCCGGCCACATTCATTGACATAATCGTATTGGGCTAAGCCTTATATTAATGTATACCACATTGCTCATAAAAGCTGATAGTTTAAATTTCAGTCGACCTTCAGTCCCCGACATGACTTAGCTAGGTCTTCCCCAAACTTTAGTAGTGCATACAAATTGTAGCTTACTGAATCGTGGATCTTCATTTAAAATTTAATCTTTTTTCGTCACCACGATGAATTATTTACAAATTTTTTTTTTTAGTAACAGGTGTCAACAATCGATTATAAAAGAAAAACTCCAATTTTACAATGTCTATGTTTATCAAATCATCAAAGTTGCATGAACAATCAATTTAACACTTAAATCAAGATCATATATCATATATCGATCCATGATAAACTTGCATGCGTTTATCACGGATACCAAATTAACAATTAATTATCAATTAAAAATGATCAATTAACAATTTGAACTATCGAATTTAAACATATAAAATTACATACAGCCTAGCTGCGTTAGTCTTTTAATTTATTCCACAATAAAAGAATCTAATCTTTATAAAAAAATGCCCAAAGGGTTTATAAAATTAACTAAGAACCCTAATTTGTCTAATTTTATATCTTTGTAATCACAATTCTATACGATGGCTCGTGATGCCACTGTTGGGTTTTAACAACTATTGATCAATTCAAATCACGAGTATGCACGGAATTAAATAATCAACCACGTATGAATATGTAATTAACAAAAAAGGGATCAAGAAGCGTGTACCTTTTAGCAATTAACGAACATCGTTCTTGAATATACGCGTATGTATAAATCTAATACGCGAAACCAAACAAGTTACCAAAGTAGATAACCTCTATGGTATGCATACACTACACGTTACCGAGATACGCTAGAATGCTAGTACTTGCTTCATAATAAACACCTCTAAACCACAATTGTTTGGTGTTTAAATACTTGTCGTCCATAAGGGATATATTATCGATCGTTTAATAAATCATACGTATGCATGCATAGGAATATAACAATTATCTCAATACATTTTATTTTACGCAAGCATAGCTTGCATATTTGTATTGACATGTTCATAGCATTATTAGAATATATAGAATAATATGTGCGATATGATTTTATTAGAAGAGGAAATTTTGTCGTCATTGTGTCTTATATTAATTAATAAAGCTTTAGGAGTGTTTATATAGTGTCTAAACTTGTTCTCCAAAATTAGACTAGAGCACCTCCTCTAGTTTGCTAGAAACGACACTTGGACCCTATTTCTTTTCTTGTATCGTTCTGTCACAACAAAATAAAACTTCGGGTTTGGTTTTGTACAAAACAAGTCTATCACTTGTCTTAATATAATAGAGTTTAAATTATTTCGTGAAACATATTAATATAATTAATATATGATAAATATATTAATTACATTAATAAACGTATCCTCTGTGTAAATGTGTGTGCCCCCATAGGCTCACGTAATTTCCGGACATATATTATTTGATATGTGTACATATCCCAACACTAATTGCATGAAATCCTTTTAAAACACGAATTCTTATTTCTCAATGATATTTCGTGTTATTCAAAATGCAATTGGCTCAATCGCGTTATATTCTATTTCAAGGATGTTTATTGGATCTTCTTTGTTTTTTATCGCAAAATTTAACTTTGATTACGCTTATATTGTAAAAAAAGTTCCTTTCTTTATGTGAGAAGGCCCGAAATAAAGATTTAATTTAAGGGTTTCCAATCTCAAATCACATGACTTTACGGTTAGATGAGAGCACATGGAGCCATGTCCCATGCTATGTAACCTTAACGGCCCTCGGGAATTGGGGAACTATGCGCTTTGATGTGTATGCTGGTTACCATGTATATCTTTAGCCTCGTCATCCATTTAGGTTGGAAGGTTTATTTGTTATAGTGGGGACCTTTAGCTCATATTAATTTTCTTATGGTGCCAAAGGGGGATATTTAATCCATCTTTTTTGGTTACGATGTTATATGACATCTTAAGGGCCGTCCTTGGGCTATAGGCGGCATCATGCGGGCAGATTCGTGTGCTGACTGTACGGAGCATCATTTAACATGGGGCATCAAAATGTTAAGGTTGTGTATCTGTTTTTATGTTTAATGAGATACTAAATGGTTATTTGTAATGATAATTTGATGCATCAGTGAATATGTAATAAAAAGAAAAAAAGATAATGAAAGAAAGTTTGTATTAATATTTAAGAATACAACTTGCTGGGGATGAACACTGTAGAAAGTCGGAAAGACAAAGAGCAAGTAAGAAAGGAGATGTTAGAATAAAAGATGAATTTTTTTACATAAAGTCACGTGATTAGTGAATGTGTGGTTGTAATAGAAAGAAATAAGACAATACAGAAACATCGAATTATGTGAACCATCTTTTAACTTCCTATTTGATTTTACTTTTTCTAACTTCACACTTTGACATGATCTCATTCCTTTTATGAGTTAAATGTTTAGTTCTTTTATGCCATAAATGAGATTTTGCAAGGTTGAGAAATAAATAATGTTATGTTCAATTAGAAGTTAAAACTAATCTGTTATTTTATGTTATCTGTTTTTTCTATAATGTTTTAGGTGTTATGATGGCTCGGTTACGGTTTTTTATTGATCTCGCGCCAATTATAACACGCCGTACCGAATAAAGGGGAAGCTCACACTGGACTTGGTGATATTAGAACGACGCACTTCTTCGGACCAAACTACATATATACTTTCTTTGGTGTAATCGTATTTTTTATTAGGTTATATTAGGTCCAGGGGGGTTGTCATAGAGGGATTGGTATTCTTGATGCTCTAAGTTATATAGGTTCTAGTTATTTAGGGATAAAGTGGTGAGTTGACATCAATTCTTTTGCTATAAACGAGCCTTATGGTGTAGGAACCTGTGCTCTAATATATTAGTACATAATATACATTATATATAAGCATTTTATATCAAACTGTAAATAAATACAACAAATCGTTAAATGTCAATAACTCAGAGTATACGTAATCTTATAGGGGCGAGCCATATATTTAGATAATAGTGTGTTCGCAGCATCTAATAGGGGCATCATTTGATCGTTCGCCCCAAGGTATGCTCAAAAAAACTCAAGGAGTCCGGCATGGGACATCTGAGGATTCACAACCTGTAATTTGGGTATCAGAGTCATGCCCTAATATTATTCGGCTAATACTCACCCTCAGTTTACAAGAAAATGTCTTGCAGGCGTTCACTTGAATGCAACTAAATGAAATAAGGCACCTTGACAGGACCTGGTACTGATATTCCAACATATTAAGTCCTAGATGGATCCGTGCATGACGCACTTGCCTAGATACACAAATCAAGAACAAATTGTATATTAAATCTCAATAGCTTAGTATGTTGGTGTTATTTGGCTGCGGTTTTCGTTAGACTTCAAAAGAAGTTTTACAACTACTAGGCAGTTGGACCTATTCGCTATAGCGTCTAGTATAAGAAGACTGGGGTGTTATTATCGTTACTATAGGGGAATAGTTGGGAGGCTCGAATCAGGGCTTAGTCGAGATCTACGGTTATTGAAAGGAGTATTATTTTTTGTTATTCTTATATATTTATAGAAAGCAATAAAATCAATGGTTTTGAATGAGGTTGGTGATTTAACTAGTTAATTAAACTTAACAGCTAATCTTATACTATAGTGATAACTTTATGATAAAGTTTGTGTATTTACTTAATCATGCATTAACCATTGATTGTTTCTCCTAATCTTGTTGCCTGGTAACACTCGTGATGATCTTGTAAGTATTTCAAGTCATGAACGAATTAACGAATCAGACCGTCACATTTAATATTCATTAAGTCAACGCTCACAAGGTACTTTTGGTAGTATGATGACTATTACATGGCCCCTAGAGTATATTCAATTCAATTGAAATAACATTAAGAGTGGGTATCAACCATATTGGGGGTTCAAGGTATAGTATGAACGACGTTTGTTACCAGGATGGTATCCTTTCACACTTCTCGCGTTTTCCTAGACGTCTATGCCCAATTTTAATATATTATGGCTAGTTTTCTAAAGCCTTATTTTATTAGTTGTTCGCGCACATTCATCTTGAGAAGAGAAACAGTAAAGAATTTTCAATCCAACTTTCCATGCAATCATAAGTAATATACAAGGGATGGTTAGCCTTACATGTTATAAAGGAAGCAAGTAAAACACCATAGCATCAATCTAATAACTCATAGACAATTGAATGTTTAAAGATAAAATAATCTTACTGATTAAAAACATGGATTAAAGGTCTAGCGTCAAAAAGGGTTTTTAAGCCCTAAAGACGGCATAAAACGTAACAAATACTTTAGGTTCGGCTCCCCAAATGTTATACAATGTTTACACAATTAAATACCTTAGATTTGGTTTTGTATTTATAGAGAAGTCGCTGCGACGGTCCAGGTTGTTTAGTTCGCCGACGCCGTCACAAGATTAGATTCCTTCTAGGTTCTGTCTGATTTTTTTAAATGGGCGGGGGGAAACGGGGTTTTTTTGTCCTGAATGTTGTCGTTAAATTTTTGACGCCTTTCACTAGATAGATACGACAACGTCGCTTTTTGCTGGCGACGTCGTATCTATAAGCTCTGTTTTACACATTTCTTCAAGAGATGTTGGTGGTAGGTCCTGTGTCTTGTCCGTTTCTTCCCACCAAATGAGGCCCAGTCACGTGTATTTCCTCTACAATCAATCCAAGTTGCTAAAAACCTAATAAACAAAACGATTAAGCACATAATCTGAGCTTTTTGCATGATCTATAGGGTTAACGGACCCTAAAATGTGTATTGAATGGACACCTCATCATATACCCAGACACTTGGGATTTGCTTGTCCTCTAGCAAATTGGATTTTTACCTAGACAATAGCAATATTGAGATCTTTAAACCTTCTTTGTAAAAGCATTTTTCCAACACCATCTTCTTGACTAATAATTAAAAGCCCGAATAAGGCTATACTAGCACCTCTCATAAGAGTTTGGGATTAATCTCTTTCACTCGAGTGTATAATAAATTATAACAACTATGGGAAACGGAAAATTAAACACTCATTACCTATCATAGCATATAAATTACCGTAGGCTTGATAAAGGATCAAACCTCCACACTGGGCGCAAAGTTTAATCATTACTATCATAAGAGGTCTATATATGGGTCGTGGGGTGTAGGTGAAAGATAGCCTTTAACGGAACAAAATGGTGGGATACTTTGGGGAGTGACGTTTTGGAGTGAATCTGGAGTGGATAAGGGTTAGCTAATTATTTATTAGAATTACAGGTTCGGGTGGGTTGCTAAAGCAAAGGGACTCGGGGACTAAGATTATACAAACTCTACATCCATCTATTTCTTTCATTTTTTGAATACTTTATGATAAACTTAAACATAAGCAATGGCTGCCGTACATTTTTTCACTCTTTTTTATACACATTTTTTTCCATACACTTTTGCCCTGCCATTGCTTAAACATATAATACATCATAAGGGGTTTATAAATACACCCCAACACTTGAACTTTTACATACTCGATATTTACAATCTTAACTGAATGACCAGAATTAAGGTGGATCAACTTAACATGGTGCTATGTGCTCTAATGGGGGAAATAAATTACTTATTCCATATTTTATTTTAATAAGTTGAATACTACCATGAATTCTAATCGTCCTAAAACAGTTATTTTCATGATAAGGGACTTAGCAATCCATGTACCTCAATAATTAACTTGGGTTAATAACAATATATGTACTTATAGGTGAGTACATTCAAGGTAGGCTAATGCGTTTTTTGGTTAACAATTGATTTTCAAGGGCTTACAATGCTCTCAGTAATAGTACGGTCTTAAATATGAAATTACGCGAACGTGAAAAGGAGAGGGCTGTTGGGTTCTACATAGGTTGTATCCTGCATAAAGATGAGTGAATGGCAAGGGGTGTGGATAGTTATATAGTCGATGTGACCATAATAACAGTTACATGTTTAAAACATGGGTTAATCCAGTGCCTCTTTTCTAGCAATCCAATTACTTTTCTATGCGAGTCTCGGGCTTGCATCACAAAACAAAAACAAGTTCTAGAATTTAATATACTATCGGTACACTCATATAATTTAATACTAATACCAATGCTCCAGAAAAGGCGACAAAGACCATGCATACACATCCGTAACGACAAAATAGACACATATGACCGCATTCGAACCTTAACTCGAGAAAGCTAAAGGTATAAATTATCTTGGGTATCAAAAATGGATACCCAAATTCCTATTGATCTAAAGGCGAACCTCACATTTTTGGGGTGGAATTCTGAGGGTTTTTGTGCTAGTCATATACATTCCTATCCATGAGACACTATTAATACTCAGTTTTCGTCGGTGTGTTATAAAAAAATTTAAATTTGGGTCAAAATTACCTTTTACGCTATGTTTCCATATATTACCCATCATTTTAAGGAACAAGCAAATGGCAATTGAAGGAATAGTTTCTAAGGCTTATTTCTCCCTACATTTAAGTTGGGTCCCCAATGTTCTATAGAAGTACCCGTAAAAACAAATAAAGGGAAAAGAAAACAAGTAAAAGAAATTAGTACTCCCCAGGTTTTCTCAATAATGGAGAAGAAACATGTGATAACTAGTTAAATCGTCCTCCAAGAATCGTCTAATGAAACTTCCTAAGAACTTCCAAGCTTCTTCTCATCAAATATAACTTGTAATCTGTCGGTAACCCAAGAACACTTTCACTTCACCATGGATACCAAGAAAAATAGATAAGAAGAAAAATGAAGAAATGTAGAGAGAAGTTAAAGAGAGAAAGAAAGAGAGAAAAATGTGATGGTTGATTAACTTGCACAAAATACAAATGAGACCAACACCCCCTCCACACTTGGAGAGGGGTATTTATACCAAGTAATGGGTCGGGCCATATGAGGCTTTGTATGGGCCGTTTGGTATTTTAATCATGGGTCGGGCTCGGTTCTTGTGGGCTTAAGCCCATAACGCTTACAATATTAGATTTAAATAACGAGCCCGATACCCGTAGCTAGCCTATTACAACATATATTAAATAAGACCTTCCATAATAATTAGCCGAGCTTCCTTGTTCGACTCAATATTTTAAGGCTAACAATCTCCCCTAAAGCGAGGCTTCCTGTAGATTCTGAGCTTCTATGTTCTGAAACATACTTTGAGGCTAACAATCTCCCCTAATGTGTGGTCTTCGAATTCCTGAGGTGAGATCTTGAATCTTGCTTCCTTGGACTTGTTGAGATTGCTTTGTCTTTGAGTTTTTGAGTCTTTGGTCTTTATTATGTTGTAGGCTTGTTCCTTCATGCTGTGTGATCTTTGATCTTGAGCCTTTGTCATTGTTTTTTGACTTCGTCTTTACGTTCGAGATCTTTAAATCTTTATCCTTCAGTCTTGATCGTCTTTACCATCTTGCGATCTTGTGTCTTGACCAACATGCTCATACTTTGCATCATCGTGAAAGCTTGCTAACAATCTCCCTTGATAGACTTGATATCTTAAAGAAAGATCTTGTTTATCAGAGTTTGCGAAAGTCTTTGTCTTTTAATTCTTGAGCTTTCTTGATTCTTGAATCTTGATGCTTATAGAATGTCTTTGTAGTTTGAGCATGAGCATGTGGTAATGAATCCGACTTCAGTTGGAATGGGATACCGCCACCACCGTATAACCTGTAAGTTTACGTTAGTGATAATCAACAGATATGGACGAGAGTGTCTTTGTCACTTTGTCGAATAAGGTTGCAATAACCACGGTTCCCCGTTGATCAGTATAAATACTGCCTGTGATCAGATAGAATTCAAATGAATCTTCTTGACAGGTTTTCGCAGCTGCACTAGCCGTTCTTATTACCGGAGCGTCTCAAAGTAGACAACACGGTAAGAGTGAATCAGATAGTTACTATCTTTCTGATTAAACCGTCAATTCATTTACTGGAACAAGTTTGATTCACATAGAATCGCACCATCGTTTCTTTCTAGTTGACACAAGTTTGATTCATATATAATCGCACAAGTCACCTACCAAGAGCTTGTTTGATGTTAGCTCAAGCAGGATTTCTATCTTCACTGTGAATACTCAAGTATCACTCAGATGTTCTGGCAATGTGTCCTAATGAGAAAGTCAATAGAAGTCAAGTCCGTGACAAATGAGACAAGTTTCTTTTGAGAGAAACTCGAATGGCTGGGAAGGGTTGTGCATTGCATCACTGGGTCCATGATGTCATTCTTTAATATCAGAATTCATCTTTGTGAAAACCGATAGATTATGTATTGACCCGGTTTCTGCCTAAAGTGTGTGGAGGGGTTCTTTCTTTAGACCCTTTATCTATACATTTCTTTTTCATTCTTCAACCCCTTCAATGCTTACCAATACGTCATTACTAACACCTTGTTGTAATTATTCTAGTGTTAGCTCAATCTTGGTCGGCATTATTCCCTTATACTCATTCATCTCCAATCATACCTAACGACTGCTATTTCTAACTATTGATTGTCCTTGGGTAGATCCCTCCGGTTCTGGTTGGATCATAGGACTAATATCTAACCTAACCATCTTATGACTTCGGAATCATCGTGAATTAAGATATTGTTGGGTATGAGATCGTAACCATAAAACCTTTTTCCGTAAAGTAAAAAAGCACTTTGAGTCTTTTAGATCACTTATTATTTTTAAGATCACATTTTAATTACATTTCTCCCCTTATTTTAAATACTAATTCACTTAGTTTTTTAAATACCTTGTGATTAAATGGCTTATGCTTCCTTCAAAGATTTTGTAGCCTATCAAATGGATGTAAAGAGTGCTTTTCTATATAGAAAGATAGAAGAGGAGGTGTATGTCTGTCAACCTCCTGGTTTTGAAGATCCATACTTTCCAAATAAAGTAGCAAAGGTAGAAAAGGCTCTCTATGGACTACATCAGGCCCCAAGAGCATGGTATGTGACATTGTCAACTTACTTGCTGGACAATGGTTTTCACAGAGGTCAAATTGATAAAACTTTGTTCATCAAAAGGCATAAAGATGATATCCTGCTAGTACAGGTTTATGTTGATGATATCATCTTTAGATCAACCAAGAAACAGATGAGTAATGAATTTGAAACACTAATGCATAATAAGTTCCAATAGTTTCTAATGGAGAACTTTCTATCCTATTAGGACTTCAATTAAACAGAAGAGTGATGGGATATTTATCAGTCAAGATAAATATGTGGCTGAGATTTTGAAAAAATTTGATTTTGCCTTAGTAAAGACACAAAAAAGCACTCTAATGGAGACAAACAAGGCATTCGTAAAAGATGAAGAAGCTAAAGATGTGGATGTACACTTATATAGATCAATGATGTACTTAACAGCTTCAAGACCAGATATTATGTTTGCTATTTGTGCTTGTGCAAGGTTCAAAGTTACTCTAAAAACTTCACACTTTAATGCTATGAAGAGGATCTTTAGATACTTAAAAGGCCAACCTAAATTGGGCCTTTGGTATCCTAGGGATTCACCATTTAACTTGGAAGCTTTTTCGGATAGTGACTATGCTGGAGCTAGTCTTGACAGGAAATCCACAATAGGAGGTTGTCAATTTCTTGGCAAGAGATTAATTTCATGGAAATGTAAGAAGCAAACAATAGTAGCCAACCCAACAACTGAAGCAAAATATGTTGCTGCTGCTAACTGTTGTGGACAGGTGTTATGGATCCAGAATCAGATGCTTGACTGTGGATTCAATTTCATGAACACCAAAATCCACATTGATAGTGAAATACAATCTGTGTTGATGAAGAATCCCAGAGTCTCACTGCCAAATCAAGCACATAGAGATAAGGCCACCCATATTATCAATGATTCATATGAGAAGAAGTTGATACAAGTGATTAAGATTCACACAGACCAAACTGTTGCAGATCTTCTCACCCTAAGCTTATTGATGTTAGTAAAGGTTTAGATTTTAATTCTAGCATTTGAATTAACTTAATCTCTAGAACTTAACAGATCTTAATTTTTAATTTACGGTTATTATAAAATCTGGATCCTCATGAATTCTCACAATGTCTATCTAGTCTTTTACAGTGTGCTTGTGATGAATAGAGGCGAAGAAGAAGAAGATGAGTCGAAGAAGAAGCGGCTAAAGGAGGCATCAGAAAGTGACTCAAACACTTCTAACCTCCTTACTACACACACCTAAGAAGGAAGATGAGACAACATGGGATTCACTGCTAAAATTGAAACTAAACATGAAGAACTTAAAAACACTTGTGAAAGTAGCATTCAATCCAAACCCGATTCGCCTCATACCGTTCCTGCTTACATGCTACCGGATTACCCTTATCATCGATCATTCTTGATTTTTTTTAGTTGGAACCATCTTATGTGATTTGTTAGTCTTGTTAGATTACACAATATTTATAATATATTGTGATTTGAGAGATTATTTTTGATTATTTTGATATGGAATCCTTTGTGCATTTAATAGTGGGATGGAATTACTAGGATGATTATTCCTATGTGGCGTGTTGATAATAAGATTTTGATGGTCCACTGGAGGGAGTCTACGTGTGAAAGGGGGCATCTATAAAATTGGTGGCCAAGACATAAATTATACATGCGTCACAACCACGTGACTTGCAAGCATGAATACATAAATAGTGTTGGCAAATTTGTGGTGCTAATAATATATATGCATATAATACATGATCGGAATAGTGGTTGTAGGAAAAAACCCTTTCTCTCGTCTAAGCGTATATTAAATCCTCCGCTTTATAGTAAATGGCTCCATAAAAACCCTTTTCTCTCGACGATTAGTGGTCTATCTGGTGACAACGCAACCCTAACATCGCGACAATCATCGCTAAACACTGCAGAATACATCCCGCAGATTGTCACGTAAGTGACCAACAATGGAACAATGTCCAAGTGAAATAAAGGGAATGGGAATGGCGAACAAAAATGATGCAATAATAATAGTTGCAAGACTACAAGAGTCTTTTGGCCTGTTAATCTAAGTGATTTGTGGAAAAAGAGAAGCAATAGCGCTTACTTAGTGGATCGAGAAGATGGAGTCAGTAATGGATATCAGTGGTTGTGTTATACAATCAAAAAGTAAGGTATATGCTAGTTCATTGATCAATAAGCCCTGACTTGTGAAACACCCAAATACCAGGCAAGAGTCATAAACTGCATTAGGGAATGATGTTAGAGTATTTAAATGCGTTGTTGTGGGAGGAGTTCCTGCCAAACAATGAAATGGAAAGTTTGAAACCGAATTCTGGAATCACGCCATAACGGGGTGTAACATTTTAAGGCTATAGAAATGGGAAATGAGATGTCTTCGTCTCACACAGTTAAAGGTAGGCATCAAAACGTGACTCAAGACACTTTTAACCTCCTGACTACACAGCACCTAATAAGGAGAGTGAGACAGCACCAGGAGTTGCACTTGCTAGATGTGAAAACTAAAACATGAAGAAGCAGTACCCAACCCAACACACCACCATCTATCCAAACCACACATGAGGCAGAGGAGACTGCCACCATGCCCTATGATTCACCTCTCCTAGGAGGTCACACCCTTGGAAGTGATGAGGGCAGACTAAAACATAAATGATTTGATGGAATTGGTTACAAAATTGTCCACAGGGTTATGGCTATGGAAGAAGACTTGAAACAGACAAATAAGGCTTATAGTACTGCTTTTACAAATTGGTCCTTAAAGAGTGACGAAATAGAGTAACAACAAGTCAGGACTGCAAAGCAGAGGAGAAGGTCTAGATTGTTCTCTAAAAGAATGAAGATGCTGCAGAGGATCCTTTCAAACAGAGGAGGAAGATTAGCCCAGATATGATACAGAATCCAACTATTTCTTTATCTTGGTAGAGGATGAAGGAACTTCATGGTTTTAGGAGGATGTAGAGACTCAGGAGAAGAATAGTGCTGATACTGAAGTACTTCTAGAAGAAGAAACTCTAACTGAACTTATTGAAGACATTGGAAGTGGTGAAAAAGGTGAAAAGGAAGTTAGTACTGCTGATGTACCAGTTAGTACTGCTGG
The DNA here is from genome assembly GCA_026074375.1 of Tanacetum coccineum. NCBI lineage: Eukaryota > Viridiplantae > Streptophyta > Magnoliopsida > Asterales > Asteraceae > Tanacetum > Tanacetum coccineum. The sequence goes on along the minus strand of BQNB010037319.1, from coordinate 31,215 downwards.
TGCAGAAGTTAGTACTAGCACCCATGATGTTATAACTGGACTAACATTCTGCAGCACACTAGTATATATTAGGAAGGAGTGCATCAAAGGCAAAGACAAAGGAAATGCCATTAATGCAAGAACCTAAGCCTCCAAAGAACTTAAGAAGAGGGTTCCAAGATACAAATTGTAGTCTAGATGATGGAGTTAGCAAGAAAGGTTTAAGAGGAGGAACAAGCAAAAGCAATGGCAGAGCAAGAAAGGATCAATTTTGAAGCTGCTCTGAAACTAACAAAGGCAATTGATAAATTTAAAGGGAATAAGGAAGTTATCAGCTAAAGTTACAAAATCCTCAGACTATAGATTGGAGTGATCTTTGCTGTGCAAAGGTACCTTGCTTCACACTTGCCTTTATATAAATGATGTTTTATATAAATATTGAAACTTGTCACGGTCGATCCCATTGGTTATCTTACTATCTGACTCCGAAGACGTATTTGAACACTCGTCCCATACTTTTGGAACACCTAACTCACCTTGTAACCCACCGCCTAGAAACATGTCGGTTAATTTGAACACGACTTTAACCCGTCGCCTCGTAACATGCCATCTTAGAACACCTGCTTTTGGAACGCGTGATGAGGTGTCATTTATACACTTTTTCGAGGTCATTTAACCCCCTAAATCATGCAAATATCACTAAAATATGTGCTTAATCGTTTCTTTTTGTGTTTTTAGCACTTGGATGGCATTTGGAGGAAATACACGTGACTTAGGCTTATTTTGTAACACCCCCAAAATCGGGTCGCAGCGGAAAGGTAACAATGGGGTGCTACGTCAAAGTACAAAAATCAAGATATAGAAAACGACCTTAAATGGACGTTAAAAATAAGTTTCATTCGATGTCATTACAAAAGATCAGAGTTTTCACGTTAGGTCCCATAGTTTTATTTAAAAGACATTAAGATTTTATAAGACAAAAGTTTCATTGAATTTAAGAAATCAGAATCCCTCTAATAGATATCCGTCACGGCTCCCATCCAAGCTTATACCTCAGCACCTGAGATTAAAACATGCTAAAACGTCAACAAAATTGTTGAGTGAATTCATAGGTTTATCAGGAAATAGCGTGGACCACAAGATTTAAGTAATAGTAGACTATGAAACACATTCAATAGTCCAACACATTGTATTATTGCCCTAAGCTCATGACACCGAACCTTAACGTAATAAACTGTAATCAAACCAGTACTCGAGGTTTGTGCCCCAACACGGATACAGATGTTACAAAAACATCCTACGAATTTTCTCAATACAGATGCTGCCAAACATCCTACGAATTTTCTTCGAATGTTAAATGCGTCAATGGTCAACTAGAAACCACAGCCTAGACGGGGATGGTCAGTCCCGATAGATCTATCCATAACACTAGCGTATACCCAGCAGGTAATTAACGGTTCATGATAAAAGGGGACTTAAATGGCAATACGGTAACTTAGGCAATAATGTAATCAGGAAATAGCATACAGTTTTGAAAACACTTGTGTCCAAAGAAATCAAGCATGTAATCTCCCCCGTATTTAATAAAGCAAGTAGTAGAAAAAGGGGCTACGAACTCACCTTGAGTGAATGGTAATCAACAAGTATTCACAATAGAAAAATGCGTCACGAAGGAATCCGAAGGTAACCTAATCCAATATAGGTCGTATAAGTACTAAACACTTTGATTGTTTATAGGTCGTATAGCTCATCATACTATCGTTCGGGCTATCATAATTAAGAGGTCATGTAGTGACGTATGAGGAGCTAGGACACTTTAAATCGTAAATCCAACAACTCGTCGATACGCCACCCCGAAGAGGCCTCATTATGAAACTCCCTAGTAATATAGTACTTTGATAAACTAATACCACATATAGGTCTATATAGCTCAATCACCATCTAATTGTTTTGGTAAAATTATGTTTAATAAGTTAAAACGTTTATAATTACTGTTTTAGTAAAACTAGCATAACTTTCGCGTTTTAAGCCCGATTTTAACGTTTCACACCAGACCCTAATTTATTTTTATCGTTCTCGTTAACGTAAAACTCGTAAACGTCGTATTTTATTCGTTATAGTTTCGTTTTTAGCAATTCTTTCGAGCATGTTCTCGTAATTGAAAGTTTTATTGATTTATAAAGTTTAAAATTATAAAAGTTTCTG
>BQNB010037319.1:0-23147 GCA_026074375.1 Tanacetum coccineum | reverse complement strand
CTATTGTTTATATACACTAGCTACTTTATTGTTCTCATAAGATCACTTGTTTGCATGATACTGTATTATAACGTAAATAAATATCACAATGTGAAGCGGCAAATGAAGAAAGGAAAACAAGAACAATTTATTGCCATTGGTTCTTTGTTGTCAAACACAAAGTCAAAAAACAAGTATCATATGAAAACAATTCAAACATATTTCGTACAACTTTCAACCCTTCTATGTCTCGCATGTTTATTGTTCATCTAAGAGGCTCGAAACAAGAGCTTATCAATGCATCTTTCTTTAAATCTGCAAGAATAGAATAATTAGTAAGTAGAGTGTCTAAAATTGCATAAATTATATATAGTACTTAATCAAATAAGGTCTCATACATGAAACAAGCTATTACCTTGAGCACATATATGATAGTCCATCCTTAATGGTGAGGAGGAGGTGGTGAACTGTAGATGTAATGTGTTGGTGGAGGTGGTGGGGACTTGTACACGTATGGTCTCTTAGGTGAGGGAGGTGGTGGTGACTTGTGAACTCGTGGGGGTGGTGATTTGTAAACTGGTGGTGGTGACTTATAAACTGGTGGTGGTGAAGACTTGTAAACAGGTGGTGGTGACTTGTGGACTGGGGGAGGTGAAGACTTGTAACACTACCAGAAACAGGAGAGCAGGTGACGGACTTTTCCCCGGCGACATATGTCGCTGGGGAATATGCACTAAACGACAAAATAGATCCTACGTGGCACCAATTCTCGTAAAAAATTTGGTCAAAGTATTCTGAACTTTTCCCTGGCGACATGTCGCCGGGGATAAGGTCGTTAAAATTTAACCAAATATTTCTACGTAAAACGTGGCGGGAAATTTTCCCGCTTACTTTTCCCCGGCGACATGTCGTTGGGGATTCATTTGTTTATTTTAAAAAAGATAATTAGTGTTAATTACGTTTGCTGTGACGTGGACAAATGTTTCCCCAGCGACATGTCGCTGGGGAAAGTGTTATTAAAAATTATAAATTTGATATATTTATCACAAATATATCAAAACTATATTTTTTACTAAAAGTTTTATTAATATATCAAAACTATATTTATTAAAAAACTAGAGTTTTTAATAATTAATATTTAAAAAATATATTATTTAAAATTATTTTTTATAAAATAATTTCGCCGAGGAAAACGTTTGACTTTGTTGACTTTTAATTAAACTACGTTTTTTAGATTTGTTTCGGTCCGATATTCCGTATATTTTAACAAAAAATATATATACGTTTTTAAGGTGATATCGTTATACATAAACACATTCATATCGTTATACATAAACACATTCATATCATAAAAGTTTAAACAAAGTCTTCACATACAATAAAAAAAACATACGAATTACATTGCAAATGACAAACTACTCGAAATCATACGAATTACATTGCACATGACAAACTACTCCAAATCAAGTTTTTCCATTTCATTGAGAACTTCGTGAAATTGTGCAGACGAATTAACTGTATGTTGTTCCGGATGCATATGTATTTCCATTGTTGCCTTGAGTACACTTATCTTTCCACGCAAGTGCTTGCAGTTTGAGCACTCTCTATTTCTTGAAGATCCTAGAAAATAGTTTGGAGGCGTTGAAGGTCCTGAATAATAGCTTGGAGGCGTTAAAGGTCCTGAAGAATAGCTTGAAGGTGTTGAATGTCCTGCACAGTAACTTGGAGGTGTTAAATGTCCTGCAGAGTAACTTGGAGCTCCAGGAGAACTCATCAATTCACGAAGTCGGGTCTCTTTCCATAAAAAAAATCCACATCCAAAATGTTTCGGAGGCTGTTAAATAGTAAAGAAATCAATTCTTTTAACAACTAACCAGAATATTTATATATTACACAAATAAAAAACATGTGATTATTCACCTTTGATTTTGGACATGCATAGTATAGTTTACCGTAACTCTCAGGTTTATACGATTGTCGGAGAACTACATCTCCTTCTGCACACCTACACGCAAAAGCTTCATGTGGCACCATGTAAACCATCTTTTTGTGGTTGTGATGTTAAGAGTGTGTGATATGTTTGTGGTTGTGATAGTATCTGCTTTTATGGTATAAAAGATTATTTGGCGGGGGTATTTGGCGGGAGTATTTGGCAGGAATCTAATGAACACACCTTAACATATCGACTCTTCCGTTGAACGTCTAATGTATAACCCTAACATATCGACTCGTCCGTTGAACGTCTAACGTATAACCCTAACATCTCGACTCATCCGTTGAACGTCTAATGTATAACCATAACATATCGACTCTTCCGTTGAACTAACATTTAAATTTAGAACAGCACTCATCAGATATAAAAACTGTGCAGCGAAAGACAAACAAAATTACTTTTATACTTTTAGTTTAAATCCCATGAGATCCAAATACACAAACTATTAACCAATCATGTAGAAACATAAATTACATACCTCATGCAAATCAACAAACACGAACAGATGAATCTTCAAGAGCCGGGTTCTGATCCTTACAACCAGTAAACTAAACGAACGAAACCTGCACTCTAAGCAACTAACCCAAATCGTCCAAGTCCACATGGGAAACACAAACACTGATCAAATTCCAAGTCCCTTGATGCTCGACTCTTATACATCTAACATGTGCATGCAATCATGGGGTAGGTCCAGGTATGCTAGAGAAATGATTGAGCTTTGGCCGATGTAGAGTTTAAAGATACTATCGTGGTGGATATGCTTAAAGTTGTTGGTGAGGGGTTCTATGCGTGTACTTCGTGTTAAGTATGAGTGAAAACCTACCAAGTGTTCGAGTTGCAAGGTATTTGGTCACGTTCGGGATGTCTAAAGAATATCATCTCGGATGTGGAGAAGAACTTGAAGAATCCTAGACATGAGGCTAGAAGTGTTTAGGTTGGTACAAAGGTAGCTTTTAAACCAATTAAACAAGTTTATAGACCTGTCTCTAATAGAAATAATGCCATCTCTAGTGGTAAAAAGAAACAAGTTGCGATAGCTTGTAAAGAGGTTAGTAATTCAAATCCATTTGATGTGCTTAATTCGGTTGAAAGGGATGATGACTTGGGTACAAATGTGGGGGGGGGGGGCATTCAAAGTCGGATAGGAATGGGCCTAATTCTTGTGTCTCCAACTGAGTACACATTTTTTAATTTTGCATCTAGTAGCTCTAATACTACTCTTATAGTTGAAAGAATTAATAAAATAGAAAGACAAATCATTGATGGAAAACTTACACTTGTAGATGACGATGAAAAGCCGGTACCTAAGGTTGTATCTACGAAAATTGTGGATAGTAATAGTGAAGTAGAAGATGTGGTTGATGATCATGCAATTTTTATGACATCAACAGGTTAAAAACGTGATGCTGAGAGTGGATATGGTATTAATAGCTTGTTGGAACAATAGAGGACAACAAAACGGGATGATGATTACGACCATTACGGCGATGATCTTTATGAAAGTCATGATATGTCTAAAAATCTTTAGGCTATTTGTGATGAGATGGATATCACGGTCCGTGGTTAGAAGAAGAAATAGATTAATTTTGATTTTTTTGAGTCAGTTGTAATATAGTTATAGTCGTATCCTCCTATGGAGTAGTTGTGCTTGTTATGTTAGCTTTTGCCTATGTAATTGGCTGAGATATGAGATTCACCCACATCCGTTGTACTGAATCATTTTTTAGAGTAATAAATTTACAGAGAAAACTCTTTACCCAAAAAGAAAAATACAAACGACGACCTATAGCTGCTAAGCTTATGAACTATCTTCGTCTAACAAACAAGTATGTAATAATAAGCTACACGACACAAGAACACGAATAGTTCTTATGTATATTTCTCGGCCAAACAAACCAAGGGAAGGGTTTTGGAGGTTTTAGAGTTTGGATAATTATTGTGTAGAAGTCTAAATAAAATCAAACCCTTGATTTGGATGTATACTATTAAGGTTATGTTTGATGACACGTAGCAATAGTAGTAAGCAGTAGCAGTAAACAGTAAGGAGTAGCAGTAGCAGTAAATAGTAAGCAGTTGCAGTTAGCAGTAAACAACAACTTTTTGTTTGAAACGTGTTTGGTAACGTAGTTGTCACTGTAATTATATTGTAAAACAAGCAAATGCTTACCGCTTGTCGCTTCTTCAGGAATCATTTAAGATTGGAGCAGTTGGTTATGTTTCAAACGCTTGTTGAGGTGTTGCCAAAAAAACAAATGCTTACAGATTGTCGCTTATCGCTCCCAAATGCTTCATAATTCTCTAAAACGCTTGTTGCCAAACACAGGCTAAGTACCCCTAATATTAGGAAACTAATATCTTTTGTAATTATATTCTTTCTAATATAGTTTATATTTATTTTTTCCTATATAATAACTATCTAAACCATATTTGAACCAAAACCAAATCAAACACCCTAAGGTGCTCGATCGATTGGCCCAAACAAAAACAAACTCCCCCCATTAGGATTTAGCCCAATCCAACTTAAATAATGATCCATTAGTCGTAGTTATTAATTAAGTCTAACATTTAATTAAGCCCAATAAGTAAAATATCTATTTTAACGCACTTGAATTGTCAATTCAATATATATATATATAGAGTTAGGATCAAATGAGAAGTTTTCTTAAAATAAGAAGGATAAGAAGTAACTATAATCGCATATCCGAGATGCACCGACTTAAATTAGACGCATCTCTATAATCTTAGATGCATTATAACGCATTTCAAGCTTTTAATTAGATGCATATACATATATTAGATGCATTTCATGATTTCTCATGTTTTTTGTTCCTCTGCACAGTGCTAAAATCATGAAAATCAATTTGCACCATCTACACATCAAATTAACTTTCGAAACTCGAAATGGTGCATCTAAATGAATAGAAATGCATCTAATGCAAGTCGTTGCATCTCAAATGTGTGGTTTTAGTCACTTCTCACCACTTCTTATTTTAATTTACTTCTCACTGGATCCCTACTCTATATATATATATATATATATATATATATATATATAGAGAGAGAGAGAGAGAGAGAGAGAGAGAGAGTTAGGATCAAATGAGAAGTTTTCTTAAAATAAGAAGGATAAGAAGTAACTATAATCGCATATCCGAGATGCACCGACTTAAATTAGACGCATCTCTATAATCTTATATGCATTATAACGCATTTCAAGCTTTTAATTAGATGCATATACATATATTAGATGCATTTCATGATTTCTCATGTTTTTTGTTCCTCTGCACAGTGCTAAAATCATGGTGAGAAACATTGCTTGTTTTTAAAATTGGACACAAGTACTATACGTGAGAAATTCCCCGTTTACGTGTTGCCTAAGTAGCGTTTAGACCACTAATTGCCCGAATTATCATGAATTGTTAATTTCTTGACCAGAGGACCGGTTAAGGGAGCGCGAGTGAATAAATAGATCTATTGGGACTAATTATCCTTATTCGGGTATAAAGCACTTACTAGTTCGAGATTTCCAAGAACTAACGGATATATGTCATGTCGAAACTAGTTAGGTGGTCTTTGGTCGGACACTTGAAGAGCAAGCCTTTTATAGCACTGTACATGCTATCTTTTAGTATTAGCTTCAGTGTCATGAGCTTAGTGCAACGTAAATACCTTTTTATGTGAAGTTGTATTTGTTATAACTATCGCGTACGTTTTGATATACTTGTGGTCCACACTAATTACGTTTGAACTAAACCTATGAATTCACCAACTTTATGTTGACGTTTTAAGCATGTTTTTCAGGTGCTTAGCTTTGGACTTCTCTGATGTGTTATGTGGAGTCTACGTGCAATATGATATCATCTTTCAAGGCTTTATTATTCATTTTATACTCGTATGTCTTTTTGAAACTTAATTTTGCTACGCAACTTTTAAATTTCATTTCAAATCTTGTAAGACTTATCCATTTTTAATAAATACAACGAATTATGATTTTCAAAACGTCCATTAGTGGTCGTTCTTTGTACTTTGTGTGATGTATATTATGACGTCACACCCCCGGACACGTATTCTGTCCAGGACCCGTTTGGGGATGTGACAACTACTTAGCGGTTTTTCTTCTAAGTCTCTAAGCACCACTAATATGCACTAGCAGTAGTAACTTTACACTAGCAGTACTAACTGTGTACTAGCAGTAGTAAACACTTAGCATTTTTCTTTGAAGTTCTTGAGCAATACTAACACAACTAAGCAGCATTAACTCTGATATGAGTAGCAGTAATACTAGCGTGCATTAGAAGTTTTACTCCTAAACTTGATAATGAATATTTACCAAAGTGGGTCAAATCTGCTTGCAAACAGTGCACATATTAACAAAGCCTCAAGTTTTTTATGATAATATACACAAACAATCTCTAAGTTATTAAAATCCGTTTTATCTCAAGAAAGCTCAGCGGATTAAACCAACCTTGTATGATGGTATTGTTATTTCTGCTAAACATGTTGCAATGCCTGTGATTGATGATGAGGAAATATTGATTTTGAAAGAAGAGAGTCGATCAAAAATGTCTGAAAAAGAAAAGGATCCAGAGGCCATTAAACACATTTCTCATAAACCTATTGATTATGAAAAGTTAAATAGACTAACTAAAGATTTTGGGAAATGTTTTACTCCACAACAATAATTGTCGGCTGAACAAGATTTCTGGTTGCATATGTTCGATCCTACCAATAAACCTTCTGATGCATTACCTGTCAAAATCAAAGCTCCTAAGGAACTTCCTAAGATAAGCTTGGTGAATGAAAGTCTTAAAAAGCTTAAATTCCACCTTGCCAAGTTTGACAATGTGGTGAATATAAAGACTACACCTAATACTCGTACAGAAGGTGAATGGGGGTTTGAACATACTAAAGCTCTGTTTAACAATGAAATTATTCCATTTCTAAAATCTTTAAAAGATATTTTCAATGTGTTTAATAGAGATATTCTAAATGAAATAATGGAAGTAAAGACAGTTTTTGACCAAATAGACGCTGCTGTTCAACAGTCTTTAGTCGAAAATAATGTTTGGAAATTTCTAAAAAAGAATTACTTTTGGAAAATGATCGACTCTTACAAGAAATCATGTCTCAAGATGTTCTTTTAACTGTGATGAATTCTATGTCTTTGATTGGTGAAACTGTGAATATGGATGGAAAGAGAAATAAATCTTGTGATAAGTGTTTCAATCTTGAGGCCGAGCTTTTAAAATCACAAAATGCGTTTAAAGATCTTTTGAAAAGTCACTCACAACTTGAAAACATTGTATTTCTCTTGAATGTTCAATCCAACTTAATCAAGAAATTTTTTAAAAGGATGAATCTTGTACTAATAAAAAAGCTCTTGAAATTCCAGATTTTTTTGAAAATAATAATTTGAAAGCTCAACTTCAAGACAAAGACAGTACCATTTGTAAGTTAAAGGATATTATAAAATCATTGAGAGAAAAGTCCAAGGATAAGAATATCAAGTATGATTATTGTGAAATAGAGACAAAAAATGTGGAACTGGAGAATAGTGTGGCAACATTGCTTTCGGAAAACGAGCATCTTTGTAATGAAATTAATCATGTTAAACAGGTTTTTAAAGAGAAGTTTGACTCAATTAAAAAGACACGTGTTCATTCTAAAGAACAGAGTGACTCTTTAATTGATAAACTGAACTTAAAATCTGCAGAGAATGAGGATTTAAAAGCTCAAATTCAAGATAAGGTTTTTGTGATAACATCATTGAAAAACGATTTACGAAAATTAAAAGGAAAAGAAATTGTTGATATTGCTGCACAACTACCATCTGCCATCACTATTGTTCCAGGAATGTTTAAGCTAGATTTAGAACCTTTGGCTCCTAGATTATTGCAAAATAGGTAAGCTCACTTAGAATACCTTAAGTACACTCAAGAACAAGCCGATATTCTTTAGAGAATAGTCGAATAAGCTAAAGCTGAACAACCTTTAGATAAAGAGTTAGACTTTTCCTGTAAGCATGCCCAACGAATTCAGGAGTTACTTGTATATGTTCAAGATACATGCCTTATTGCGATTAATCTTAGTGCAAAAAAGGTTGCTGTCGCACCCAAAAACACTATCAAGAAAGTTAGGTTTGCTGAACCTCTTACATCCTCAAGCAACGTTAAACATGTAGAGTCATCGAAAACATCAGATTCTAACATACCTGTGTTGTCTTCTACAGGATTAAAGTGTTCTACTAGTAAGTGCGGATCAAAGCCTACTGGCAATAAAAGGAATAATAGGATCTCGCACACACCAAGTAGGAACATAAAGAATAAAGTAGAAGCCCAACCTAGGAAAGTTAATAAAAGAATTGTGTTGATAAACCAATTCATGATGTTGATGTTAAGCATTCACTGTTAAATGCGAATTCTGAACCTATTTGTGCTACTTGTAAGAAATCTTTGTTTGATGTGTTTGATGGAGTTTCATGATATGTGTCCTCTGATTTATGTGGAAAATTATGATAGCACGCTAAATCTGCTAAGAAACAAAAAAATATTTGGAAACCTACGGGTCATGTATTCACTAAAGTAGGATTTAAGTGGAAACCAACAGGCAGAACTTTCACTATAGTTGGTAACTCGTGCCCTTTAACTAGGATCACTTTCGATAAACGTCAGTGCCTTCCTACGAAACCACTTCCCTTTCAGTTGAAAACAAAAACAACGGACTTAAAGTTACAGCAAGAAACCCACAAAATGGTTTAAAATGTAGGTTCGAGTAAAAGCTAAGATCTTGTAGAATCTAAGAAGGTTTTTACCACGCCGGAAACCTAATCATATTGGGGGATCTAATGCTACAGATATTCCATCGTCTTCTTCTCTTGTCATGACAGGTTGTCTAGATTGTTCTCTGCCATCTGAACTCCGGATGTTCGAAACACATGACAGGGAACCGCTCTCAGCTCATGAACTTTGTTAGTAAATTTCTAGGTATAGTTAGATTCGGGAACGACCATATTGCAAGGATTATAGGGTATGGTGACTATCAGCTGGGAAATGTTTACTATCTCAAGAGAGTATACTAGAAACGTCGAGGGGCTTGGACATAACTTGTTTTCTGTTGGTCAATTTTGCGACGCGGATCTTGAAGTTGCATTTCGGAAAAACACTTGCTTTATTCGTAATTTAGAAGGTGTTGATCTACTTTTCGGATCCCGAGACACAAATTTGTACACAATTTCTCTTGATGACATGCTTAAAACATCTCCGATCTGTCTTCTATCCAAAGCATCAAAGACTAAGAGCTGGTTATGGCAACGGTCGAGTTATCTCATCTCAACTTCGGTCATCTTTAACAAGCTAGCTAAAGACGGTCTTGCACGAGGCATTCCAAGACTTAAATTTTAGAAAGATCTGTGTTCAGCATATGCATTAGGAAAAACTAAGAAATCCTCTCATCAACCCAAAGTTGAAGACACTAACCAGGAGAAACTATATCTTTTGCATACGGATTTGTGTGGCCCAATGCGTGTGGCGAGTATTAACGGGAAAAGGTATATCTTAGTGATTGTCGACGATAGATGTATATAAGATTTTACTTGGGTCAGATTTTGAGAACAAAGATGAAGCTCTCAGGCCATCATCAATGCATTAAAAATATTCAAGTTTCGTTTGAATCGTTTTTTTTACCAGCGTCCGTTAAGGTTCTCGATTATAGTAATGGAACCGGAATTTGTTCAATCTGACACTTCGTGAATTTTATGTAAATGTTGGCATCTCGCATACAAACATATGTTGCTCGCACTTCCTCAGAGAATTAGCGTCATTGTCGAAAGGTGAAACCGAACTCTGTGTAGAAGTTCCTCGTACCAATGTTAATATTTTCTCAAAGCTCGTTATTTTTATGGCCGATAAGCAATCATTACTGCCAGGTTCACCCAAAAACGTTCATTAATTCCGCCTTCGATACCAACAAAAACTCCTATGGAGTTTTATGCAAGATAAGGAAACCGGATTTATTATTCTTTCATGTCTTTGGGTGAAACTCTGTTATCCTACCATTGACAATGACAACCTGGGTTAAATTAGTGCAAAAGCTTGACATTGGAATTTTTGTTGTACGCTCCTGCATTCATGTGACTTTTGATGAGCTGACAGTATTGGCTTCTGATACTATTCAATTTCAGTCCCGGGGCTTCATCTATGACTCCATGCAACATTCAGTTTAGGACTTGCTTCCAAAACATTGTTTCTTCAAATCCTTGTATTTCACCCAATCACAGATGATTGGATCACTGTTTCAACCTATGTTTGATTGGAATACCTCAATCCTCGATTAATTACTGTTTCTCCATTTAAGAAGCTGTTGCTCCGAGAGCTGTGGTTTAGTGTTCTCCTGTGTCAATTCCATTGACAGATGCTCCATCAACAGTATTCCATCAACACGTAAGAACAAGAACATTTTCTCTAACCATTTCTTTAACGGTTTTGAAGAATCACCAAAAACACCAATTTTTTGTGATGATCCAATTCATGAAATCCTTTCATGTCGATCAACTTCCACAGGATCATCATCGAATGTGAGGGCCAAAAATCCACACTCCATTTGGAAACACATCGGCAAATAGGACTAAGGATCTTATGTAGGACAAAAGTGATCGTCGATCCTTCTCGCTCTGTCTCTACAAATAAGAAAGAAACTCCAAAACTGGTCGCAATGTGGTGTTATTTGATGCTTTCCTAACTTCATAGTATACCAAAGAATCTTCAAACAATTAATGACTGTATTGTCATGGTTCGATGCAATGCTAAGAAGGAATTCATGATTTTTGAAAGGCTTCAAGTTTGGGAATTTGTTGCCGCGCTTGTCTAGATAAAGTGTTAGTGATCAAACATAAATGGATTTATTAGGTCTAGAAGTTATGAATTGGCGGGGTACTAAAGATAAGGCTAGACTAGTTACATCTAGGATTCAGAGCAGATGAGGGAATCAATTTTCGAGGAATTATTTTTGCACCGTTGCTTGAATACAGTGCCATTCATATTCTTCATTAGCAAATGCCCGCCTCATATGGTATATGATGATCTACCATATGGACGTCAAAACGGCTTTCTTAAATGGCGAGCTCAAAGAAAAGGTCCACGTTTCTCAACCAGAAGGATTTGTTGATCAGGACAACCTATCGCATGTGTACAAGATGAAAAAGTCCCTCTACAGTCTCAAACCAAGCACCACGTGCATGGTACGACATGTTGTCAAAGCTTCCTAATTACAAAATTTCTCCAAAGGTGTAGTTGTTCCAACACTCTCACAACGCTTGCTGGGATCGACCTATTACTGGTACAAATTTATGTTGACGATATAATATTTGCATCCACTAATACTGCTATGTGTAATGAGTTTGCTAATCAGATGAACACTAAGTTCAAGATGTCAATGATGGGGTGAATTTCATTCTTTTTAGGATTACAAATTTCTCAAAGTCCTAGAGGCATCTTTATAAACCAATCTAAATATGCTTCTAAAATTGTTAAAAAAATATGGTTTTTTTACTTACTGATTCTTCGACACACTGGTGAAAAAAGTAACTGGATATAAAGAATCCACAAGGGAAACAAATTGATGCTACCTTTCACCGTGGCATGATTGGATCCCTTATGTATCTTACATCTAGTAGACCTGACCTTATCTATGCAGTCTGCTTATGTGCTTGGTATCAGGCAAAGCCTACCAAAAAGCACTTACAAGCAGTGAAATGGATCTTTCGATACCTTAAGGGAACCATTAACATGGGTCTCTAGTACTCGAAGGATACCGGTATGTCTCTAACAGCATATGTAGATGCAGACCACGTGGGGTGTTAGGTCACATTGACATAAGTACATCGGGAAGCGCTCAGTTCTTAGGTGACAAACTTGTTAGCTGGTCTTCAAAGAAGAAAAAGTGCACTGCCATCTCGAGTACAGAGGCTGAATATATTGCTTTATCTGGGTGTTGTGCTCAAATCCTATAGATGTGTTCACAGCTAACAGATTATGGCTTTTAATTCAATAAGATTCCTCTGTACTACGATAATAAGAGTGTGATTGCTTTATGCTACAACAATGTTCAACACTCACGAGCCAAGCACATCGATGTTTGCTATCAGTTTATAAAGGAGCAAGTGGAGAATGGAATCGTAGAGCTATACTTTGTCCGGACTGAATACCAACTGGCTAACATCTTCACCAAACCTTTGCCAAGAGAAAGATTCAACTTCTTGATCGAAAAGCTCGGTATGAGAAGCATGTCTCTGGAAACGTTTGAAAAGTGCAGAGGAAACGGACGAGTGATGGTGGTAACTCATATCCTGTATCATATGTACATAAGAAAACATAAAAACACAAAAATATTTTTCTTTTATATAATTTTTCAAAAAAAAAAAATTAAAAAATCAGAAAAATATAAAAAATATGTATCTCTGGCCATGGGTCCCCTTATGGAAATCGATAACATTTACGGCCTTAGAAATGTCATTCAATAATGATACGAGGCTGTAAATGAAGTTCGAGCAGAAGTTCAAACGCTTTCAAAACATGCCAAAAATGGCTTGCTATTATTTCGGATAGCAACCCGGTCATCATCTTAAAGGCAAGTATTTTAGAAAGAAAACTTGTCCTCTCAACGGGAATTTATTCTCGGGCATGGTCTACTTTGCCATGCAAGGTTGTGATTACTTTGCATCACAAAAACCGTGTCTTCCTATATTCAATAAGTGGAACATGTCAGTGCGCTTTATGTGTCAAAATAAGAGAAATCTTATTTCTTGGGTGTTGATTTTCAAAAACAATATAATCATCTTCAGGAATTCATTAGAAAAATCATTTTCAAAGACATTTGACCACTCAAACAACGACTACAGTTCATTAAATAGAAAACGGGTCATTGTTTGAGGGGGAGATAATGTCAAATATCTTCTTTAAAAAGGTCAATTTATGATAAAAGGTAAACGGTTTTTTTTAAACAATAAAGGGGTGAAATAATTAAAGGGGAGTTAATTATTTTAACTCAAATCAGGCGTTTTTTGGTATGTGTTTATTCTTTAAGGGCTATTTTTGCAAATTGTGAGATTTTTTTCTTGTATTAAACCTTAGGGATCAGTTGGCATTTGTGAAACTATCTTGCCTTAGGTTAAACTAATTAGGAAAAATAGAATTTCTAGTAAACCTCAGGGCATTTTTTCAAAAACCCAATAGTTTTAAAACAAAACACCACCCTTCTAGTCTGTTATACACAACGAATACACTAAACCTTTTAAACCCTCCATTGTTGGAATTTCAACCTTTAAGAAACTCGCTTATCTTCTTTATTATCAAAGGTCCACTTTGTTCTAATGTTAAACCTCATTAAATTCAGACATGATGTTGGAATTTCACTCGAAAAAACCCTAGAAATTTTTCTAAAAAATAAAAATTTCGTCACCTTAAAAAGTGTATGAAATCTCAAATTGATTGAGGGGTTTTGGTCCTATAAGGGTCTAGATTGTTGTACCTAAAACAATTTTTAATGGGGATAACGTATTCATACGTTATGGTTGATTCTTGTTGTCGAACTCATAGAAAAGGGTAAAGAACTTGTAAAAGTTCATGGGTTTTGGGTTTAGAACTATTATAATGATTGTTTGTGTGCATTTGAGTGTTCTTAAACATGCTTATATGTTAAAATCTTGAGTATCTTGTGTTTTCGTGTTCATTCGAGTCGAATAAGTCTAAAGACAAGATTTTGTGGTTAATTCATGGATTAAATGTGTTAAACTGATTTCTAGATGCTATATGGTCATGAATAAATTGTTTTGGTTGCTTGAAATAATGTGAAAAATAGTTGTGTATATTTCCTCTAGGTGAACTATAAACACAATGCGAACATATACGTCCTGTTGTGTAAGGTGAACTATACGTTTTGCATTGGCGAACTATATGCTTGGATTAATAACAGGCAAAATATGCACATTTACATAGGTGAACTATACGTTCACATTTACATAGGCGAACTATATGTTCATATTTAACACAGGCGAACTATACACTCAAAGTTAATTCAGGCGAACTATACATAGAAGTAACCACAGACAGAACTATATATAGGTTTTCAACTACAGTCGCGATTTTATACACATACTTAGGGCGAATTATTCATGTTTTTTTCTAGATGAATTAATATATATAATTCTTGGTATATCAATCTGGTAATATAAATCTAGTTTAATTTAATGCCTTTACTTATCAACTTAATGATTAATTAGGTTGAGGTTCTCAATATAAAATCGTTAGTGATTGACCTTGGTTTTTTATTAAATTGCATATAGTTTGTGTGTGTTATTATGTGTTTCTTCCTAGTCTCATGTGTGTTTATATTTTGCCTAGTTATCCTGTGTGGCATTTTTTCTAGTGTAAATCAGTCTTGCATCTAAAATTCATTAGTCATGACTAGATTGTCTTTAAGTGATATATATTGCTTGTTATGAAACTGGTATATGGTTAAAATCTTAGCAGAATCATGTCTTCCCTTCTGTCTCAACAAACCAAACTTGTCTGGGAACTTGTTCCCAGGAGGAAAAGACTTGAGATTAGGAATGCAACGAATACTCAATCTGGAAAGATACAAAAGAGTGACCCATCATTTTAAGTCATTATGGATGTCTTGTATTCTCACTCCATTGTGCTCTGCAATTCTCAATCAATGTTAGATGTTCCAGAAGTTTACATGCATCAATTCTAGGATTCAGTTTACAAGCATGACACTTTCTACAGATTTAAAATGTAAAAAAAAAGGAAGAGATTCAAACTCACTCTGGAAATCTTTAGAGATGTCTTTAAGATCTGCCCTAGAGTACATGGACAAGACTTTGATGCTCTTCCTACTGATGAAGAAATTGTGTCACTTTTCTTAAGAGATTTTTGTCACATGGGACAATCCATTCACTCAATCATGTTATGCATCAACCTTGGAGAACTTTTGCTGCTCTCATCAACAGGAGTTTATCTGGAAAGACAACTGGTCTTGACAAGCTTCGTCTCTCTAAAGCACAAATCCTTTGGGGTATGTACCATCAGAAGAATGTGGACTATGTTGAACTACTTTGAGAAGATTTCATTTACCAGATTGACAACAGAGCCTACAAAAAGCAAGAGAAGATGTACTACCCTCGATTCACCAAAGTTATCATTCACTACTTCCTTACTCAAGACAAGACAGTCTCCTGGAGAAACAAGATCAGGATGCATACCTCCAGGGATGACTATTTGATTAACACTTTAAGATTTGTCTCTATAAAGATGAAAATCAAATCTATGGTGCTATACTTCCTAAATCTTTTGACCAGTCCTGTGATGAAGGGAAACCAACCTTACAAGACTTACCTTTGTTTTGCTACAAGAGCTACAACCTACTAATTTAGGGGTAAAAAGTTCAAGAAGCCAGTCTCTCCTAAACGCACTAATGTCCCAGTTTCAACTGAAGAACCTATAGGAAAGTCAAAGAGAGTAAAGAGACCTGCAAAGAAGTCTACTAAGGCTCCAGCAAGAGGTGTTGTTATTAGAGAAACTCCTGAGATGCCATTGTCTAAGAAGAAGGAAAAGGTGGATGTTACTCGAGGCAAAGGAATTGAGTTACTTTCTGAAGTGGCTTTAACAGCTAAAGATGCTCAATTTGAAGAAGTTCGAAGGAAGAGTATGAGGGACTTTCACAAGACTCATTCAAGTGGTTCTGGTACTATTAATAAAAACTGGCTTTCATGTGCTGAAATCATACCTTCTGTCACAAATAAAGGATCTGGTGTTAAATTAGGGGTTCCCGATGTGATGGAAGATGAATCATCAGAAAGTGAAGCTGAATCTGGGGAAATGATGAAGATGACAGCATAATGACCATGACTTCAGAGTGTAGAAGTGATCAAGAAAAGAGACATGGTGATGACAAGTCATAATCTGAACATTGAAAATGGGTCGGATTAGCCGAACACATAAAGACCGTGAGGTGGTCATCTGGGTCAGACACGCGATTGTACGTTTTCAGCTTAGTAGGGACTTTCAGCCCATCTGGCATGTCGTAATCCCGTATACGGTGAGTGAAGGGAGATTCCACAAGGTCTCTTGTGTCCCTATTGGGTTCCTTGAACACAAAATATTGTTGATAAAACTCTACATTTTGTGTAACTTTCCTTTTTGTGTTATTCGCGTCCAATGGGGTTGTGGTTATTGGTTCCACTTCGTCGTTTTCTACAAAGGTTTTTCCCAAGTTTTTGCACTGGTGTGCCTCTTCCCGAATTGGAGTTCCATGGTTTTACAGATGGATTCCCACTGGTAGGTAACGAGCGGTGTGATACATCTTTTCGCATTTGGGTAAATGCGATATACATGGCGTTCACTCGATCAAAGTTCTGTATCATAAATTGCAAGACTGGGTCGTTAGGATTTGGCTCAGAAGTCGTGTTTAAAGGTTCTTCAGGGGTGTGGGTATTTGGTGTGACGACAGACGTGATATTTGGATGGATAGAGATGTTAGTTTCTTTCTCGACGGGCGCAGGGAATGGTTCGCCTCCACTCGTTATTTTCGTTTCACATGTGGAGGTGCATGGGCTGTATGTTTAAAAGAGAAAATTAAAAAGAAAATGTTTCGGACCCACGGATGGCGTCAATTGATGATACGTAAATATACGGGTACGGATCACATATTTCAAAGGTCGGGTATACACCGTCTATCTATACCTACAATCTAGTATCTCTAGCTAAGACGAGTAACATACGTAAATGTTAGGATTCTAGATTTGATGAGACAAAATAAATAAAAGAATGAAACATAAGGACTAAATCTAACAGATTGGAATTCTACAAGCTGGTGGAGAATTATGGAAGATTTGGTCAAAGATATCAAAAGATAAAAATTCTGAAAGATCTCCTTAAGAAGATAAAGATAACAGAAGATATTTCTTAATGTTTAAAAGATTTACTTGTTTATATCTTTATGTTAACTTTCTTTGTAAGTCTTGATCTCTCCCTATATAAAGAGATCATAGACATAGGTTTAGATTATCCAGAAAAGTATGTGTGTACACAAGATACAATGTAGACATCTAGTTAGTTGGTTTAGCCTCAAGGATCTTTGATTCCTGTTACTAGGTAGAGTAACCGTATAGTACACCATAGTTAGTTGGTGTAGCCCCAAATTATAGTTGGGGTAATAGGGAAACGCTCAATAAAGAAAACCTTATGATAACTATGATTGTGTTCTTTATTAATCCGTTGCGTGTTATCAATCATTGTTATTGTTCATCCTAGATATATAAGATCTAATCAATCTTGAGCTATAAACGATCTTATCAATTGGTATCAAAGCCTGGTGGCTCGTGATATCTAGGATCTACAAGGTTTTGCAAAAAAATTGAAGTTGGTGTCGTTCTTATATAGTTGTTGTTGTCGATTGGTTTTTGACGATTCTATTTTCAGAAGATACTAGGTCTATTGGCAATCGTTTGACACATCAGGTCGTGGGAATGGAATCTGTAAAAACTGCTGGTGAAGGTATAGGTTCATATATTTACGGTTGCTGTTAAGCTTTTTAAAGTATAAGTGAATCGATGGTATTTTAATGCTGCCATGATATATTAGTGCTGCCAGTGTATGTAAACAGCAGTAATCTTATGAGTTAATACTGCTATGTTTAATGTGTTAATACTGCCAAGCTTTAGCAGATAGTACTGTTTAATTTTGACTCGGTTTTTACCAAGTTCAACTGAGTTGTGTATACCTAGTGAACAACGACCAAAATGACACAACCAATTACAACAAATCCATCAACTATCCTATCCTCCTCACAATCCATAACCGTAATACCACAGCCATTAAATACAACTCGAAACCGACCAAGAAAAACAAAACCAAAAGATCTCAGATTCTCTAGTAACCGATAAATGAATTTGTTTTTAAAACACCAACCGAGTCAACTCGATAATAACCGAGTTAACTCAGTCCAGTTTACATCTTGAACAAAACCACAACAATTCAACATCACAAACAAATCCAAACCACTTCTCATCCATCCTCCTCAAACTCAAAACCACAACCCATCTCCTAAACTCAAACACAAATCACAATAAAACAATCTCAGTTTATGTTCTTTTTCGTGATGTTTCAATAAAGATAAACCTTTGAACACGATAAGAACAAATCATCATTGATATTTTCGTTTCATGACACAAAACTGAAAATACCATACACCCTACCTGAGGTCTTTAAAAAGACCTTGAAACCAATATGTTTGACAACTTCTTTGTGGGTTTGGTCTTCATGATTATCCGTGTGCTTTTATCGAAAGTGAAAGAGGGTTTATGCTTTTAATTATGAAGAATCCATAAAGCAGATTTATTTTTGGGGAGAAAATATGGTGGATGAGTTAATTTGTTGCAGTTCTTATCTTTTGTGATTGATCTGTTATTTGGGAATGACTGAGTTTGAGATAAGACGTTGGATGTGTGAGTTGGAGAGATAAGGTAGGAGGTGAAAAGGAGGCGAGTGTTATCAGGTTAGGGTGGTGTAGAACTTGTACTATATATCCCTAATTAGTGTTATTATTGGACTGGGTTTTGTCAAAACGTGTGGGCCTGTTACACACAAGGATTGGACTGATTGTTTTTGTTTTGACATGGAATGCGATTGCTATTGATAAAGGGTTTCAAACACTAAAATGTTAATACCGTTGGTGATATTTGGTACTGCTAGCGTTAAGCAGTTAATGTTGCTAGAGTAAAATTTAAGTAGTTACTACTGTTTGTTACTAGTAGTTACTACTGCTCGTGCTTCAAAGTTACTACCGTTAGACTTAAACCAAAGTTTGTGTTGCTTGTATGTTTAATACTGCCAATAAAAGATGTTTTCTACTATTGGTTACTACTGCTTGGTTTAAGGGGAAGCTAGCAGGTTATGATTTTAACTGTTCTTAAAAGTTTAAAGGCTCGTATTTATTTGAAAAATTGATTACGAAGATGGTTATTTTTCAGATGCGTGTTCTTATCATATCTTAGAAACGATGTGATGAAGACTTGTCAAATCTAGCAAAGGTGTGTGATCTAACTTATGGTGTTAAATGCTCACATTTGCTATCACTTTGGTTATGTGTCTCATAGAAGATGAGGAATCTTGTCAAGAGGTTGTGATCTACTTATATTTTACAAATTTATTTATAAGTTTGACGTCACGTGGATAGTACAAGATATAAGACACAAGTTTGGGTTATTCAACATCAAGTTCGTTATACTTAGTTTTCTTCATCAGTGATCATTACATAGAGCCTACAGAATTTGAAGATTCAAGAAATGGTTAACATATGGGTTTCATGGGAAGCTTATTGTTAAAATGTTTAACCATTTACATGTAACATTGAGGTTATTGCTAGTGTGAGTTTCTACTACTCAAGTTTATTTTTCTTATTGTGCTTAATGATGGGTAATTTGAGAAGTTAGAAGGCTTAGATTAGAAGTGTAATATTGGTTTGTAGTGGTCAATATCAAAGTTGCTTATATTCATATGTCCCCTATTGGATTATGACAAAAAGGGGTAGAAGATGTTAACAGGTTGCAACTTATAGATCCTCGGTGTGGCATGGTACAAAGGAAATCTACTTAAGGGGAAGTTTTGCTTCATTCAGGGAGATGATTACATCTCAACTTCAGGGGAAGCTTTGGCTTTATGATGAAGTTCGTACACAACTTTGTTCGTTTTGTCATCATCAAATAGGGGAAGATTGTTGGGATTCTAGATTTGATGAGACCAAATAAATAAAAGAATGAAACATAAGGACTAAATCTAGCAGATTGGAATTCTACAAGCTGGTGGAGAATTATGGAAGATTTGGTCAAAGATATCAAAAGATAAAGATTATGGAAGATCTCCTTAAGAAGATAAAGATAACAGAAGATATTTCTTAATGTTTAAAAGATTTACTTGTTTATATCTTTATGTTAACTTCCTTTCTAAGTCATAATATCTCTATATAAAGAGATCATAGACACATACTTTTAGCATCCAGAAAAAGATGTGTGTGTACACTAGATCAATGTAGACGTCTAGTTGGTGTATTTAGCCTCAAGGATCTTTGATCCCTGATACATGTGGTAACCGTTCTATACTGATCATATAGAATTAGGGCTTGGTGGAAACGTATGGTAATAAAACCTTGTTCAATAACAATTATCTTCATTATATTCGGTTGCATAATTGTTATCATTGTTATTGTTTATCCTAGATATAAGATCTAAACAATCTGAGCTTAAACGATTCTTCGATCTTCACACTTCGCATGTAATCCTTTTCATTTATATATAAAAATACGATTTTTATCAAAATGGAATTCAAAAAAGCATCCACGCATCACGTTTTATCGCGTCTTATCACGTTTTTCACTCCTCATCTCACGTCAAGCATTAAGCCCAAGCCTTGGTCTATTGTGTGGCGTGAAGGTCACGCCTCGCGCCTTTGCGAGGCTTTTGCGGCGTCATGGTGCGCCTTTTAGAACCATGACGATAACACACCTCGCACACCTTTGTATACGGCTTTGCTGAAAATGTTGAACGGCTATCATTCTCCGCCTAAAAAACAATATGTAAAAAGCAGTATTTGCTTAAAAATATGTTTTCTTACTTTGGTCATTTTCACACATAATTCTCATATACTCAAGACACAAGTTTATGTTGTAAAAGTACTCTCTTAAATGTCACAAATCAAAACATAGGCTATCACATAAATTTATCTTATTGAGAAAAAAACACGTAAAATTAGTTGCTAAATCATTTAACTTCTCAATAAAAAAGCATACAAATTATTAAGATAATTAATTATGTGACAAATTTTGTGTCTATCTGTTCATTTTGTGACATATGTATTGCATTTACTTTCACTCTTTTTATTTACCATTAATTTAGCCATGTGTTTAAAGATCCTTCTTAAACATAAAATTAAACACATGAATTGGTCATGCCAATCACCACTCTGATACCATTCAATGTTACAATATTTACAAACGAGCATCAGGTGCAATGGCTCAAGCCCAACTGTCACCTCAACATTTTTCTTTTTCACATCTCTTTCACTCACACTTTAAAAAACACGCTCTCTAATCACTCAAGCTAAAATCCTGTGGAAAACTAGAAGGGGGTTGAATAGTTTACCGCTTTTTAATTTAAGGTTTTAAAGTGTTTGTAAAAAAAATTAGATTCGACTTTATGTGAATTCAACACTTGCACAATATGAACAATATACTTATCTAAACAAGTAATAGGATAGTATGAGAAAATAATGTAAGACAAGAGATAAGAGTAAGAACAATCAAACCACAACACGAGGATTTATAGTGGTTCGGCAACGAAGCACCTCTTCGCCCTACTCCACTCCTCGAGCACCTAACTCAAGAGTTTTCTTCACTATGTCAACAAGCTCCCTTATAGCGGAGAAAACCTTACACAACTTTCGCTTACCTTGATTTCCGACACTAAGCTAGATGTCGAGTTCTAATCTTAGCTAGAATCAATCTACCACAACTTCAAAACTTCACTACACAACTTTGCTTCATGACTTGATCACGACTACACAACTTCTTCACACCTTAGTTTTCTTCACACTACTACTTCACTAATACACTACTATAATCACACCTAACTAACGCTACTAAGAAAGATCACCAAGATCCAACTATCCTTACAACAATCACCAAGATCTAACAACTATACAGCTTTACAAGATTTACAAATGATTTACAAGTTATGATATGGATGCAATAAGATTGCAACAACACACAAAGGTGTAATACTTCTTTACTTGATGGTAGAAAGTATTCTTCTCTTGAACTTGAGGAATTGAGCTTGGATCACTTGGAAACAAAGCTTTATGATTAAATGATCAAAGGATTTTAATGAGATGTGTGAGCTGTTTTTGATCAGAAAGAGCGAGTGCAAAAGGTGAGAAACTAGTGGGGAATAGTCCAGTATTTATAAGACATTCTGGAGGAGCGTCTACCTATGGGCGGTCCTCTTAAATAGGTGGGCGGTCCCCTTAAAGATAAGGGGGCCGCCCGTGTATTTAAGGGGGGCGCCCTAGACTGGGTGCTCCCCAATTTGTCCCTTTGTGTAGGGGAAATTTTCTGGAACTTTCTAGCCGTTTTAGTTCCAAAAATTTGAATTTCAAAATGTTTATTTTGAATAAAACATTTCTTTTAATTGTAGAAAATGTTTTGTACTGTTTATAAAAATGTTTACAACATTTTAGAAAAGTGTGAGGTTGAATAAAAATTTCCTTTGATCATAAAATGCATTAAGCAATTATTTATTCATACCTTTAAGTGATATAATTTTCAAAATAAAAATTTACTACTAATTACTTGTTTACGTTTAATTTTATATTTAACGTTTTTATATTTTGTGATTATCAAAACGTAAAGATGTGAAAAATATTAATAATGTCTTTAGGCATTATTTCTATCAACAATCTCCCTCTTTTTGATGATTACAAAATTTAAACTCATTAAATGTGAAATTATTTTTAAACAAGTATTTAGTGAGTTTTATGTCATTTATTCCCCTTTTTGTAGAATCAAAAAGGCATCGTCGAGAATTACTAGTAAAATCGACGGAATAAATGCTCCCCTTTGATGTGTGCTCCCCCTCGTTCGAGGGAACCAAGGAATCGAGCTATGTTTTCTTGGCTACAAAAACGAGTTAGAACAATACAAATATTTCTAACATGTAACAAGAATGAAAGAAAAATATGACAAGTGCAAGCAAACATCAAAGCAAAAGATAATTCATTCATTTAGGACAATGTGTGTGAACTACACACAAGCATACATAAAAAGAAAAACAACTAAGCTTCTAGAACATAAAAATATCATAAAAACAATCCTAAATACATAAAAGATTTTTGAACTTCTCGCGCACACAAAAGGGTTTGACGATTATTTGTAGGTATATTACGAGATTAGTTGGTTGTTGATGGAGAGTTTGGAGAGGAGGCGGTTGTGGAAGGGTAATCTCTTTGAACTCTAGGTGGCGGATGTGGTCGAGTGAAGAGGAATTCAATCTAATTGATATCCTCACTTAAAGCAAGGAATTATTTTTGGATGAAGATGCAACAAGGGCAATACCCAACATGGGTTTCAACTT
>BQNB010037318.1:0-49523 GCA_026074375.1 Tanacetum coccineum | reverse complement strand
CCTATGAATTTCACTCAACCTTTGTGTTGACTTTTTAGTATGTTTATCTCAGGTAACTGAGCATCTTATGGCACGGACTTGAAGATGGATTTAACTGTTATCATTCAAACTTTATGTTTTCATGTAGATTTTGGGACCTCTGTTTGTAAAAACTCTTATGAAATAATGAATGATAACTTATCTTTTAAAAACATCTCTTTTGAGTCGTTTTTTATGATTATGACTGTTGTACTATGAAATAGTACCCCAAATTAGCTTCCACTGCTATATGTCAAAAATGAGGGTGTTATAATAGGGGTTTTTATTGGCTTAGAGTCTTCTAGTCTAAATTTCTTAAGCATTTCCTTAATATATTTTGATTGATTAAAAAATATTCCATCATCTAATTGTTTTATTTGTAATCCTAAGAAGAAATTTAGTTCCCCCATCATACTCATTTCGAACTCATCATGCATGATCTTGGCAAAGTCATCACATATTTCTTGACAAGTTGATCCGAATATAATGTCATCAACATATATTTGGACAATAATGAGATTGGAGTCTTTCTTTTTAGTGAAGAGTGTGTTATCTACCATTCCCATAGAGTAATTATGTTTAATAAGAAAGGCTTTTAATCGATCGTACCAAGCTTTTGGGGCTTGTTTTAGACCATAAAGAGCTTTCTTAAGTTTATAGACATAAAGAGCTTCTTGTTGATTATAACCTTGGGCGACTAACCTAGCTTTGTTTCTAGTTACGACACCATTTTCATCGAGTTTATTTCTATATACCCATTTTGTTCCTATGATGGTCATATCCATGGGATTTGGGACTAGTTCCCAAACCTCATTTGTTTTAAATTGGTTTAGTTCCTCTTGCATGGCCATTACCCAATTTTCATCTTTTAATGCCTCATTTATATTTTTAGGTTCTAATGTGGAAATAAAGCAAAAGAAATTGCTTTTGTCTTGAGCTTGCGACCTAAGAGTTCTTTGATTTAGATTACCAATAACGTTTTCTAGGGGATGAGTTTTAGATTCTTTAATATTTATAATTTGATTATTTTCTAATGAGATGTCTTCAAGATCATTGCCTATGGTTTTTGTTTTACTAACCTCAATAGCTTCTTCTTCGACTAACTCATCATCTTCCAATGGTGATGTTTTAGGCGGGGGAGGAGTTTCATCGAAAGTTACATTCAATGACTCTTCAACTTTCATTGTTTGTTTGTTAAGTATTATGTAAGCTTTACTATTTTGCGAATATCCTAGGAAGACACCTTCGTATGACTTTGGGTCGAACTTGGTGAGGTAATCTTTTGTATTAAGAATAAAACATTTACTTCCGAATACTCTAAAATAGTTAAGGTTTGGTTTCCTACCTCTTAACAACTCGTATGGAGTTTTTCCTAAAATACGTCTAATGGAAACTCTATTAATTATATAGGTTGACGTATCGACCGCATTACACCAAAATTTTTGAGGAATGGATTGTTCGTTTAACATGGTTCTACTCATTTCTTGTAGAGTGTGATTTTTTCTTTCTACTACCCCATTTGATTGTGGAGTACGAGGAGCGAAAAAATTATGAGATATCCCATTTAAATCATAATAGTTTCCGAATTGTACTTCATTATCAAATTCCTGACCATGATCCGTTCTAATTGATACAATGGAACATCCTAATTTGTTTTGGATCATTTTGCTAAATATTTCGAATTTTTCGAAGGCTTCGGTTTTATTTGCTAAAAATCTAGTCCATGTGAATCGAGAATAGTCATCTACGATTACTAAGGTATAATGATTCCCTAAATAGCTTCGTATAGCGGAAGGGCAAAAAAATCCATGTGAATTAGTTCTAAGCATCTAGTTGTTGAAACTATATTTTTAGCCTTGTGACTTGCATGAGCTTGTTTTCCAATTTTGCAAGCATCACAAAAATGTCGGTCGTATTTAAGTTTGGGTAGATTTCTAACTAACTCTTTAGATGCTAATGATTGAATTAGTTGCATATTCGCGTGACCTAATCTCCTATGCCATAGTGTGGAGTTTTCGTCTAATGTTGCAAGGCATATTTTGTCTTTCGGTTTACTTCCTAGTTTCATTGCATATATTCCTCCTTTCCTAATTCCATTACCTATAACCTTTTCGTCTTTGATTATTTAGCTATCGTGCTCGGTAAATATTACTTTGCATTTATTATTACATATTTGGCCTACACTAAGCAAGTTATATGTTAAGTTATCTACGTGCTCAACATTTTCAATTATTAGGGAGTCTTGAGAAATCGTACCTTTGCCTATGATTTTACCGCGCAAGTTGCTCCCAAAAATTACGTTACCTCCGTTGTATGCTTTGTATGAAGAAAATAATTTTCGATTACCCGTCATGTGTTTTGAGCATCCACTATCTTTGATCCACTCATCGGGTTCCAATTTATTTCCTAAGCAATTTCATCGGTCGCTTGAGCAACAAACAAGTTCATCTTTAGTTCTTTTCCACTTCATCTCTCTATTGTCACTCCATGCTCCCTCCAATAAAAATGTTTTTCATCTAAAACATTTTTTCTTTCACTTTATCAATAACCATCATTCTACTTCTTGAAATATTTTTCTAACACACAGTGCCAAACATCGTGGTTGCCTTACAAATCTACCTCGCTCTTGGAAGAATTTCTTGAATTCCTTTACCGCCCATAGCATACTCTTTTCGTCTTCCACTATCTGGAGCTTGACTATCTTCTATCATTTTACTACCTTTTTTTCAACCTTTAATGCAAGATATCTACTTTGTTCTGTTTCTTTCCTTTGATCGTTTCGAAATCTTCTTTATCACTCTTCTCGCGTACACTTTCTAGTTTCCAATAATTCGTCAAGAGGTAAGGTTGTTAGATTCTTTGATTCTTCAATCGCGTGACTTTCAACGAGCCATTTTTGGAATGTAATGCCCTAAGAAACTTTCTAACACAATTCTTGCTAGAACAACAATTCATCTAGTGCTTTTAGACTAGTAATAATGTGTTAAATTTAGCAAAGGCATTATCTATTGATTCCTCTTCCGGAATCGTAATATTTTTCATATTGTTGAACATGAAGATCCTATTTTGTTAGCCTGACTTGATTATTACCTTGATGAGTGATTAATAAAGTATCCCAAATTTCTTTTGCGATGTACACATAAAAAAATTCTTTCGAATTCTTACACGTGGCAAAGCCTTATAAATTACCATTTAGCTTCATTATTTTTTGTCAAGTTTTCTTTTTAAGAATTCATCGTTTTGTTTATGAAAAGGTACAAACTTCATCCTTTTTTAGTTTCGGGATTATTTTGAATAGGAGGGAAAAAGCATCGTCGGTTAAATAACATGCCAAAAGATCTAGATTCGTTTGACTCACATATGTTTTCGAATCTATTTTTTTTCAATAAATAAATTCATCACCTTCAGATAGTGTGGTCTTTTCAAGATTGCCCTTCTAAATATTTTTCCGAATCCATAAATCGATTCAAGTTTAAAATACAATTTTATTTAATAATCTTGTTTAAATGTACTCTTGATACAAATTGTGGAAAACTAAAGGGGAGTTGATAGTGTAACCACTTTTTAATTAAGGAAATTTAAAGTGTTTATATAAAAATTCTAGATCGACTTTTATGTGAATTCAACACTTGCACAATATGAAAACTATACTTTATCTTAAATAATCAATAGGATAGTATGAAAAAAATAAAGTAAGACAAGAGATAAGAGTAAGAAACAATCAAACCACAAACGCGAAGATTTATATGGGTTCGGTACCGAAGCACGCACTTCGCCACTCCATTCCTCGATCACCTAACTCGAAAGTTTTCTTCACTATGACAACAAAGCTCCCTTATGGATGGAGAAAACTTACACAACTTTCGCTTAATCTTGATTTTCCGACACTTAAGCTAGACGTCGATTTCTCTAACTCTTTCTAGACATAGTAACCAACACCACAACTGTCACTCAACTCTTCACTACACAAGCTCATAGACGACTCGGACGACTTATGATCATACACGCACCTACCACAAACTTCTCACCCCTTTAGTTGATCTTCACACCGCCTACTTCACCAAGCCACTACTATAATCGCACCCTAACTATCACTAACTAGGAAAGATCACCAAGACTAAACTATAACTTACACAAGCCACCAAAGATCTAACAACTACACAAACTTTACAAGATTTACAAATGATTTAATTAAGATATGATATCGATGCAATAAGATTGCAACAAAACATACAAAAGGTGTATACTTCACGCTTGATATGGGAAGTATTTTTCTCTTCAACTTTGAGGAAATGAGCTTGGATCACTTGAAAACAAAGCTTATGATTAGATGAACAATAGGATTTTAATGAGATGTGTGGCTGATTTAGAACAAGAAAGAATGAGTGCAAAAAGTGATAAAATTGTGAGAAAAAGTCTAGTTTTATAGAATGTCTTTAAGATAATTTCCTATGGGTTTGTACTTTACTAACCTCAATACTTCTTCTTTACGACTAACGTCATCATCTTCGATAGTGATGTTTTAAGGCGGGGGAGGAGTTTCATCAAAAGTATACACTCAACGACTCTTCAACTTTCAATGTTTGTTTGTTAGAGTAATATGTAAGCTTTAACTATTTTTCGAATATCCAACGAAAACACATTCGTACACTTTTGGGTCGAACTTGGTGAGGTTATCCTGTTGTAATTAAGAATAAAGCACATTTACTTCCGAATACTCTAAAATAGTTAAGGTTTGGTTTCCTACCTCTTAACAACTCGTATGGAGTTTTTCCTAAAATACGTCTAATGGAAACTCTATTAATTATATAGGTTGACGTATCGACCGCATTACACCAAAATTTTTGAGGAATGGATTGTTCATTTAACATGGTTCTACTCATTTCTTGTAGAGTGCGATTTTTTCTTTCTACTACCCCATTTGATTGTGGAGTACGAGGAGCGGAAAAATTGTGAGATATCCCATTTAAATCACAATAGTTTCCGAATTGTACTTCATTATCAAATTCCCGACCATGATCCGTTCTAATTGATACAATGGAACATCCTAATTTGTTTTGGATCATTTTGCTAAATATTTCGAATTTTTCGAAGGCTTCGGTTTTATTTGCTAAAAATCTAGTCCATGTGAATCGAGAATAGTCATCTACGATTACTAAGGTATAACGATTCCCTCCATAGCTTCGTATGGCGGAAGGGCCAAACAAATCCATGTGAAGTAGTTCTAAGCATCTAGTTGTTGAAACTATATTTTTAGCCTTGTGACTTGCATGAGCTTGTTTTCCAATTTTGCAAGCATCACAAAAATGTCGGTCGTATTTAAGTTTGGGTAGATTTCTAACTAACTCTTTAGATGCTAATGATTGAATTAGTTGCATATTCGCGTGACCTAATCTCCTATGCCATAGTGTGGAGTTTTCGTCTAATGTTGCAAGGCATATTTTATCTTCCGGTTTATTTCCTAGTTTCATTACATATATTCCTCCTTTCCTAATTCCTTTACCTATAACCTTTTCGTCTTTAATTATTTCGCTATCGTGTTCGGTAAATATTACTTTGCATTTATTATCACATATTTGACCTACACTAAGCAAGTTATATGTTAAGTTATCTACGTGCTCAACATTTTCAATTATTAGGGAGTCTTGAGAAATCGTACCTTTGCCTATGATTTTACCGCGCAAGTTGCTCCTAAAAATTACGTTACCTCCGTTGTATGCTTTGTATGAAGAAAATAATTTTTGATTACCCGTCATGTGTTTTGAGCATCCACTATCTTTGATCCACTCATCGGGTTCCAAGTTTATTCCTAAGCATATTTCATCGGGCGCTTAAGCAACAAGACAAGTTTCATCTTTAGTCTTTTCCACTTCATCTTCTCCATTGTCGCTCCATGCTCCTCCAATAAATGCTTTTTGATCGTTGTTCTTTGGCGGCTTTGAACATTCTCCAATGAGGTGATTTGGATTACCACATCTAAAATATTTTCTTTTACTTTTACCATAACCATCATTTCTAATTCTTTGGAATGTTTTTCTATCGCCTCGTGGTTGTCTAACAAATCTTTCTCGTCTCTTGAAGAATTCCTTTATGGCCATAGCATACTCTTCGTCTTCACTATCGAAGCTTGGGCTATCTTCATCACTTACTTCCTTTTTCACTTTTAATGCAAGAGATCTACTTTGTTCTTTCTTGCCTTTGACCATTTCAAAATCTTTATTTATTACTTCTTCATAAACTTTCAAGTTTCCAATTAGTTTGTCAAGAGGTAAGGTTGTTAGATTCTATGATTCTTCGATCGTCGTGACTTTTGCGCGCCATTTAGGATGTAACGCCCTAAGAAATTTTCTAACACAATTCTTGCTAGAAAAACCTTCATCAAGTGCTTTTAGACTAGTAATAATAGTGTTAAATTTTGCAAATGCATTATCTATTGACTCCTCTTTTGGAATTATAAATTGTTCATATTGTTGAACAAGAAAATATATTTTGTTAGCTTTGATTTGATTATTACCTTAATGAGTGATTAATAAAGTATCCTAAATTTCTTTTGCGGTTTGACACATAAATTTGTTTTCGTATTTTTTACGTGGCAAAGCATTATAAATTACCATTTTAGCTTCATTATTTTTTGCAAGTTTTTTTAAGATCATTATTTTGTTTATGAAAATGTACAACTTCATCCTTTTTAGTTTTGGGATTATTTTGAATAGAAGGAAAATCACCATCGGTAATTTAAAATTAAATTCTAATTAACTTAATTTGAAAAATAAAAAAAACTAGAATTAAAACGGAGGTCGTTTGAATGTAAAACGAAAAGAAACGGTAAAAACGCACCCTGGTAAAAACGGGTCTAGAGAGACGAATTTTATAAAAAACTAAACCTAACGTAAATGTTAATATTTTGTTTCCATAGACACTAAATGACAAAAGAAAATTTTATAAAAAATAAAAATAATTTTTTAAATTTAAATTTTTTTTGATTTTTTTTTGAAATTTATAAAGATTAAAATAATAAATAAAACTAAGAAAATAGAAAAAGACAAAAAATAAAAGTTATAAAAATTCTGAAAAAATAAAATTAAATAAAGAAAAAATTAACAATCTAAAAAATATAAAAATGCCCAAAAGTTACTGTTTAAAATTAAAGTAATTAAACTAATTAAAATTTAACCTAATTTAATTATTTAAATTAAATAAAACTAACTGCAGTTAATTATAGGGACTAACAGTGAAAGGACTGCAAGGACTAACGAGGTAACAACATACTAACAAGGGGAACTAACATTGTTAACTATAAAAGAGAAATTTACAACTAATGTCCCTACACCAACCACCCGATAACAAAGCAAGTCCAAACAGCTTATTAATCAAAAAAGCTAAAAAGCAAAGTGTAGATGGGCTTTGAGCTTATCATTTTCTATAAAAGGTCCAAGTGCTGAACTAACTTAATAAGCTATCAAAGTGAGCTTTTTTGACTGACAGAATGAGCTTAATAAAGCTAAAGCTTATTTTTCTTTCTTATTTGGGATTTAAGCTAACAAAATAAGCTACAACTAATGGGGAACAGTTAATAAGGAGAGGGGAATCCTAAATAAGCTAAAGTAACCTATAATAAGCCCTAAAATAAGCTGATCTATTATTAAGCTAAAATGACAGTTTATAAAAAAAAACAGAAAAATGCCTACTTTAAGCTACTATTAAGCTAACTAAACAAGAGAATTAAGCTGCTAAATTTTGGGGACTTAAAGAGCAACTAATAAGCTATAAATAAAAGCTAAAATATCAGGTAGCTTAATACAAAATAAGCTAAATAAGGGAGGCTGAAATTGGATGCTCAGCACCAGGGGAGCCCAACACAGTGACAAGGGGTCCTTATTTAAAGCTTATGCAATAAGCTCTTATGAGCTTATTTTAGTTAACACCAAACTCAAACAGATTTAGTAATAGAGGCAAAATTGAGCATATTTTCAAAGATTTGGGGGCCCATCTTGGAGTTTTTAAAAACAAAAGCTGAAATTTAGGCTTAAAGGTAGGGGTTTTCAAAGAAATGACATATAGGTATTTTGATTTTTACTTGGTGAGATTCAAAGACAGATTAAGGTGTTGGTTAAAGTGGCTAGAAACAACAATAACAAGCACAAAAACAATGTGCTTAAGCTGCATAAGCAGCTGGAGCACTTAAGCTCAATTTGGGCTTTATTTTAAATGTTGACAATTTTATTAAGGAACGCTTAAAAAATTATTTTTAAACTAAAAAGTTAGTGATTTGAAGTGGTCCTAATAAACACACAAACCCACACACTTCAGCCAAAAGTTTGGCTGAGTGTTTGTGACCCATACCAAAACCAAATTTGATCCATTATAACGACTAAAACCAAACCCTGTTCCCTTAAAATATAAAAAATCAGGTTTTTTATAAATTAATCCTTTTTTTTATTGGAGTAAAAGCTGAGAAAAAGGAATTAGGAGGGTGGTTTGATACTTTCCACACATTGTTATAACAATTCAAAACAGAAGTTAAAAAAGCCTGAATTAAGGCATTTAATTTTTTGACAGTAGTAATATCAAAAATACTTAACCTATTTTATTAGATAAAGTAAAAATTACAACAAAACTTTAACTGAAGCTAAGTTTCACTAATTGCTTAAGAAAAATACATAATTAAAACTTTAACTAAAAAAAAAACACAAGGTAAAGTGGTGTGTATTGCCTTCGGCTAGGGTTTTGCTCTTCTTTCTTTAATAGCACACAAAAAGTACTTGGTTAAGTTGCTTGTTGGTGTGTAGAAACTTTCCCAAGCAATCCTAGCCCTTATATTCACTTCACTTTCAGTCTCAGCCTTGGTTGGGGTGCTGTTTTTTGTAAATTGGTCAACTGATGGAAGGGTCTTAAATGGGTAATGGGGAGGTGTGGAAATGGAGAGGGGTAAAAGGGCTGGAGAAGTGATACGAAGAGGGAGGTGGGAACGAGCTATTAAACATGGAAGGCGGTTATGGAGTTTTTTGATGGTTTGGCAGGTAAAATACATAAACGGGTTGAGGTACAAGGGTTTATGGTTCGCAAAGGTAATAAACTTAACATATCCAACCAAATTTGTTGTGGTTAGGAAGGGCAACGGTTGGGCCCTCCATCATTCTTCTATTTTCAATTTTAATTTAGATAGGACCTGTTTAGTTATGAATACTGAGTTTTGATGTTAATTATTGTAGGATTGAGAAGTTTGAAAGTGACATATTTTAGGTCCGTTGGCTTTATAAAACAAGATAATATAAAGTGTTTTGGAAAATGGAGCTAGGATCAGCCTCTTGGCTTTTAAGGAATACAAGTTATGCAAAATTGCGAATTTCATCCCGCTTTTATTTAAACCATTGTTTTTTTTTTTCTTTTATAGAAACCTATTTTAAAAATTGACAATTCTAGTCCTAAGGTTATAACAAATTGTTTCTAGGGCCAGATAATGGGCTTCGGTTCTGTGTATTGGGCCCAATTGGTATGTGGGCTGAACTTGGGCCCAATTTGAGTGTGCAGGGCCAATAAGGTTTAGGCTTTGTTATGGGCTTTTTAAGGCCCAATAAGTTCTAAGAGGTGGTTTTGTGTTACAATGCGAGATGGGCTGTAACTTGGGCTAGGATTGGCCTTCAAGAGTCTTCACATCTTTTGTCAAATGCACACAAATGGGCTATTGTAAATGATTGAGGGCCCATTTGGTCTTTCACAGTCTTTCATAAATTATAACGATAGGGCTTTTCCCGCCCATCAGATGGGTAGATTGCATCCAATAGTATTTCTCAGTCTCTAAAGTACACTACACGGTTTCTGACTGCTGTTCTCAGTATTGACTCTGACTTTGGCATTTTTGGACTTTGGCCTTGATTCTGCACAGTCTTTTCCATTCCATGCTTAGTTTTGTCATTTTGGCTTGGTTTTCTGTCTTTTTGTTGATATCCACTTCCTGCACAATACAAATGCAAAACAAACATATATTTGGCAGTTTTTGTCTGTTTTTGGTCATTTAAGCTCGTTTTTAGAGGTAAAAGATATGTGTAATTAAGCACTTATCAGTAAGGTTTTGTTTAGATTCTAAGATTCTTCATTCGTCGTGACTTTCGCGCCCAGCCATTTTAGATGTAATGCCCTAAGAAGATTTCCTAACACAAATTCTTGCTAAAAAACCTTCATCAAGTGCTTTTAGACTAGTAATAATAGTGTTAAATTTAGCAAATGCATTATCTATTGATTCCTCTTCTAGAATCATGAATTGTTCATATTGTTGAACAAGAAGATCTATTTTGTTTGCTTTGACTTAATATAATACCTTGATGAGTGATTAACAAAGTATCCCAAATTTCTTTTGCTGTTTGACACATAAAAATTCCTTTCATAATCTTAACGTGGTAAAGCATAAAAATTACATTTTAACCTTCATTATTTTTAGCAAGTTTCTTTTTAAATCATCGTTTTGTTTATGAAAAGGTACAACTTCATCCTTTTTAGTTTTCAAGATTTATGTTTGAATAGGAGGAAAATCACCATCGGTAATAACATGCCAAAGATCTAGATCTTTTGACTTCACATAAGTTTCGAATCTATTTTTCCAATAAATAAAAACCATCACTTCTAATAGAGGTGTCTTTGCATATATAGCCCCTTTTAAAATATTTTTCCGATTCCATAGATCGATTCAAGTTTTAAAATACAATTTATTTTAAAAATCTTGTTTGACGTGGCTCTTGATACCAATTGTGGAAAACTAGAGGGGGGGGGGGGTTGAATAGTTTACCGCTTTTTAATTTAAGGTTTTAAAGTGTTTATAAAAATTCTAGATTCGACTTTATGTGAATTCAACACTTGCACAATATGAACAATATACTTATCTAAACAATCAATAGGATAGTATGAAAAAAATAATGTAAGACAAGAGATAAGAGTAAGAACAATCAAACCACAACGCGAGGATTTATAGTGGTTCGGCAACGAAGCACCTCTTCGCCCTACTTCACTCCTCGAGCACCTAACTCGAGAGTTTTCTTCACTATGTCAACAAGCTCCCTTATGGCAGAGAAAACCTTACACAACTTTCGCTTATCTTGATTTCCGACACTAAGCTAGATGTCGAGTTCTAATCTTAGCTAGAACCAATCTATCACAACTTCACTACACAACTTTGCTTCACGACTTGATCACGACTACACAACTTTTTCACACCTTAGTTTTCTTCACACCACTACTTCACCAAGCCACTACTATAATCACACCTAACTAACACTACTAGGAAAGATCACCAAGATCCAACTATACTTACAACAATCACCAAGATCTAACAACTACACAACTTTACAAGATTTACAAATGATTTACAAGTTATGATATGGATGCAATGATTGCAACAACACATATATAGTATATAATATAATATTATATATATATATATATATATAATACATATACATAAGCAAAGTATCATACAAACTATTCTTAAGAAAGAATATTAAGTAATCAACATGAGTATCGTTCTCCTCGGTAAGAGTTGAATGGAAATTCACGCTCATATTGTAAATCGAGCTTGATTGTCATTTAAGTTTTGGTTTTGGTTTTTAAATCTACTAACGCAAAGGGAAAGCATATAAAGGCACGCTAAACTAAAATTAAAGGCACAATTAAATTCTAACGACAATTAAACACTTAACGATAACTTAACGACTAACGGACTAACGGATAAACTAAAAATTATCAAATTAAACTCTAAAAACTCAAAATGCAAACTTATTAGACTAAAATGATAAAATTAATTTTTAGAAGCAAAAAATATATTTTTTTGTATTTTTATTATTTTTAAAACTAATTTTAAAGCTTTTAAAACTAAATAATAAATTAAAAATATTAAATGAAAACTGAAAATTCTAAAAAAATGGTTTAGAAAGAAAAATGGTTCAAAAAGCTAAAGCCAATAAGCTGGGAAAATACAAATAAGTTGATTAAGCTAAAACCTAAAAAACGTATAAGGAATAAATGGTGCAATGGTTGAACTGAAAAAGACCCAAGGGCAGTGGTAAGGTGTGTGTGTCATGAAGGTGATGTCGCAGGTTCGAGTCCTGGACCTGCACTTTTTGTGAAAATATTTTTTTATTTTTCTTTTTGAAAAAGCTAATCTATAAGCTAAACTAAGAAACTTTAACAAAGGAGTTAATTCCAGTTCTTATCGATAAGTAAGAATAAGCTCAAAAGAAAATGGCAGAATGGAATTTTAAAACTTGGATTTTTAGCAAAACTTTCTTGAACTTTTTGGGACTAAATAAGCAATAAGTAAAGCAAATAAGCTGAGACAGACTAACACCTAAATCTAATAAGTGCTTATGACTACAAATAAGCAAAAGAAAATAAGCTGGAAATCACCTAAAGCCTTAAGAAAGTTTGACCCAAACCCACTTTTAAGGGACTAAGACCAAAACTTTAAGCTAAGATTGAGGATTAATAAGCACTTAGAATAAGCTGACAACTTAAAACAGATTAAAACTTAGACCTAATGAGCACTAATGACTAAAAATAAGCAACTATAATAAGCTGAAAAGCACCAAAATCAATAGGACAGTTGACACAAAAAAACATATTTAAAGGACTTTTGACACAAATTTAAGCTAAGACTGAAGACTATTAAGCACTAGGTAAAAGCTAAAAGGTAAAAATAGATGAAATACTAGACTCAAATGACTAAAATAAGCTGGACTTAAGAAAACTTGTTTAAGAAATAAGCTAGAATAAGACTGATGAAATGACAGATACACTACTTTTGTTTTTGGTATTTTATAAGATAAATTGACCATTTGCAGCTAGATTTTAGGACTCAAAAACACTTTGGACACACTACAAACTAAAAACAAATGAAAATCAGACTCCAATAAGCTAAACTTAATCAAACTTAATCAAAATTAAACTATATCTAACCACTATGGATCTGCAATAAGAAACTCTTTAAAATCAAACTTTACTTGACTGATTTATGATCTAAAACATTTAAAATGTTTTTCCTACAACTACTACTCAAAGCAGATGCATTATGATGCATATTAAACCAATTTTGAGCACAAAAACCATATTTCAAGTAGCATTTTAAGTCATTTACAAAATAAGCTATTTGAACAGCCTACAACCTTCCAAACTTGAATAATTAGATAAAGCAACTTCAAAACTTTTCAAAACTGAATTTTAACTAGCATTCAAACTAAATGAGAGCTTATGAAACTAATTTGAGAACCAAAAACAACCTTAACTCTATTTTATCATTCTAACATCTCTTATCCCAAACACCCCTTTAAAAACTTTAAATCCAACTTTTAAGCTAAAACAGATACCAAAAGGTTTAAAACATGAAAACAGATTAAGATTAATGACAAATGATGACAAATAAGCAAAAACCTCAGAAGAATAAGCACTAAATGATGAGCTAAACTAATAAGCTATTTTTTTGGTTTTTCTAAACAGTTTTTAGTAAAACTTAGTAAAAGCTAAAAACAGATTATGAAATGCTATAAACTAATGCAATAAGCTATAATAAGACAGATTAAGCATAATTAAGTACAAATAAGCAGGATTTAAGCAGAAAATAAGCAAAACAGTCAAATAAGCTAAAATAGAGAAATGGAAAGTACCTTTGTCCTTCGCTCTAAACAAGGACTTATGCTCAATAGAGCTTATCTACAAGCTCTAGCTTGTTTGCACAAGCTAGTAAAGTCTAATAAGCCCATCCAAATCTGGCTTATCATCCAAATTAAGCTGAGGTGATTTTTTTTGAGTGAATTAATGAACAGAAAACTCAGTTGAGCTTATGAGAAAGTTTAACTGAGTAACACTAGATTATAAGAGCTTATTAACTTCTTAAAACATTATTAAGTAAAATGCATTTAAGTAGAACAGAATTTAAAAGACATAATTATAGAAACTTGAATTTTATTAAAACTTGAAAGGTTACAATGCTTTAAAAAGAAATTACACTGAATTTTAAAGATAATAACCTAAAATTAAGCTACCTACACTACTCCTACTCCTAAGCTACTCTAGATAATCTAACTTGTGTGATTTCATCATCTATTTATAGCTGGCAAAAGATGATTCTAGACCCTGAGGAGCGTCCCCTTGCTTCATTCCAAGCCCTTAGATCAAATCCAACCTTCTCAATCATCAATAAGAACCCTTAGATCCCTTCCACGTATATTCAACCAATAGGGGAGCTTGGGATTTCCAGGGTGGATAAATGTGATGTAAACGTGTCAAACTTGTCTTCTAGAAGGGATTTGATGCGTATGGGTGAAGTTGGAATTACCTGTACCCTGTGTTCGTTTGCTCTGTGTAATTTTGGGAGGGAAAAGGGGGGAAAGATAAACAGTAAGGACTTGGACTTGGGCTTCATTTTGGCTTGGATTATTAAAGGATTGGATCAGGATTTATAAATGGATTTGGGATATATTTAGGCTTAGGTTAATAGTATAAATCTTAATGGGCTGACCCGGCCCATTAAATGGGTACGGGTTGGTCCATTTAAATATGTATACGCCTTCGGCTTTGTTTTCTCGCACTCATTCCATTCCTGTGCTTAGTTTTGTCCAATTTAGCCTTGTTTTGTCCTTTTTTGATAAATCCATACCTGCAAGACACAATTCACGATACAAACATATACAATGTATTTCTCATGTATTTTTGGTCATTATTGGTCTTTTTAGCTCGCTTTATTAGGTAAAAGGTATGTGTATTTAAGCGCATACCAAAATCCCCCATACTAAGCTATTGTCGTGTCCTCACGCAATGATATAAATACACCGCTTTTTAAACAAAAATTTCACCTCCCTAGACTATATCACTCGAAAAGTAGCTAAGTGCTCATTTATGGATAAGGAATTCAATAGTTTGAAACCCGGTTTTACCATTTCTTTTTATATTTTTTTTATTCTTCTCAGTGACGATATGTTCGACTCTTAATTATTTAATATAACTTTTAGGATCACGAAACAAGACAGCATTATAAATAGTGTCCAAAAGGATTAATTTATCATCCTTGATTTTTTTATCTGCCCTAACCAAGCTTAAAACCAAATCATTGTTAAATACAAGTAAGATGCTAACACTACTATATTTGTAATTTGTGTAAGCCACACTCGTCTCCTAACTCATAAACTAACTTTTCACTCCCGATGGATAAATATTTATAATGTGTATGTGCTCCATTTCAAATTTCGATCATCCAAAGTTTCCACCCAAGAATTATGATTTTAGGCGAGATCATTTCCATTGTAGCGACTTTCTTCTAGGCACATCCCAGCCGAGACCGGCTTAGGTGACCAGGTATTTTTGACACCCACAAGAGAATAGTATCGAACTCACGGACCTCTCGGTTCAAAATCTCTTAGGTTCCCGTTAATAAATACATTCATTAGAAAAAACCACCAACTTAAAAAGAAATAGTCTTAGTTCAAAAGCCATATTTAAAGTTACGAAAAAGATATTTTTCCCTATATTTATTATATCACTTATATGACACTTATACTTATAACCTTACACCCTTTTAAACGAACTGTCACATCGGTATGCGGAAGCAGACCATGATCCAGGTGTTTTATTTCGGTTCGGACCTTGCCTTATATGAAGGACTGTCACATCGGTTATGCGAGCCGACCATGATCCGTAATATGACACGGTATTATTATTATAAATATTTATACACATTTTTTAACACTTCACATTACCACGATATTATAGAAAAAATTTCTTTTTGGAAAATTTAAATATAAATTTGAACTAAGATAAAAAGTCTATTAATGTAGATTTTTAAAGGACTTTAAGTGATAAAACCACTAACTTGTCTAATTTCTGAAAAGAGCACGTAATAT
This sequence comes from Tanacetum coccineum, assembly GCA_026074375.1. NCBI lineage: Eukaryota > Viridiplantae > Streptophyta > Magnoliopsida > Asterales > Asteraceae > Tanacetum > Tanacetum coccineum. The sequence continues at coordinate 33,624 of BQNB010037318.1, read as the reverse complement.
TGGTCGGTTAGAAGCTTCCGGGGAGGAAAAGCCACAAATACACTTATGAGTCTTATGATTTCAATCTAGTCCTTGCTTAGAATTCAACTTATATTCAACTCTATCATTTCTCGTTCTTCGCAAATTTAAAATCCTTAATAAAAAGATCCGCGAATGCTTAGTCTAATAAAATCAAGCTTTGCATATTTAAAGTCTGTTATGGAAACTTGCAAAATCTTGGCTTTTTCAAGCTAGAATTCGCGTTTTAAAGCTTCTTGTATAAAAGACTAGCAAAAGCTTAAATTTAAATAAGTTAAGGGGCAAGTTAGAGCGCAACATGCTCGATCAAGTCAAAATTTATTCTTATTCTCACCATCGGAAAGTCAAACATTTATGTCAAAACACTTATTTTATTATTTAAAAAATTTAATTTTTTGCATAAAATCACATATTTTTGGTGGCAAAACGGGGTTACGAGAAGACAAGGCAAATGCAAGTAAGATCAAATCGAAAGATCCCCCCATACTAGAACTAAACATTGTCCTCAATGTTTAAAAGGGTCTCTATGTAAATATAAAGCCGTTTATTAACACAAATGGCATGTTTGCCAATGGTTGTGCTTAGTATTGTCCACGCTGTAAAAAAATAAATGCTCAGATAATGTTGAAATGACTTTCATCCAAAGTGCTATTGCAAAAGGAGCTGGTATGTTTTTATCTTAAACTCTGTGTGTGCGCTTTTTTTTCTTTATGTTGTTTTCCTTATGTTAAAATTTGTGTGATACAATTTATTTAGATGAAAGCCCACCTGCATATCAGTTTGATAAAGGATTTGGTGAAGGTGTCGATAAGTGGTTAATTCACATACAGGTTAGTCAGTTAATGTGTTAACATATCCATTTCAGTTATTCAGTATCTATACTAAAAGATATACTTGGTATGCATTTAGGGAGGAGGCTGGAATTACTCAACGGAAAGTTAGTATCTTTCGTGTCGACCTAACCAACGGTGTGTGTTAATGAAGAACAAACGAGGAACAAGTATGATTGGGATAGGGGCTCAAGAAGCATTGATGTTTCGATAATCAGGTAATTCATATAAAGGGGTGTTTGTTTCGGCATATATAGCCGGCTTATGGCTTACTTGCTTTTGGGCTTATGTTTCATAAGCTCACTTTTTTCTCTTATTTTGAAACTTTTCAGCTTATATAAGTGCATTCTTAATCAATGCCGCTTGATAGAAATTGCATTTTTTTTATAATTTTGACTCCAGCGCTACATTTAATTTTTAAACTGTCTTACATAATGTTCATGCTTATTTATAATTTTGTGATTTCTATGCAGGCCTAGAGAATGCAACAGGCGTAAACTTGCAGGTGCTAAAAGAACTCCCTCGGTTGCAAGAAAAAGAGCGCTTTGGACAGAGTTATATGCATATGGGATCTGAGAAGACGTGCTACGGTTCTGTCCACGATCATTCTACGTGTGGCATACATATAAAAGGTATAACTAAAATTTTAGGAAACATTCAATATAGAAACACATCTGACATGTTTTATTAAAACTGCTTATTATGCCCAAAAGAAAATAAATTAAATAGGTGAAGTTGCGAAACAAAAGTCGTAAGTTTGGGTTGGAGGTGTGTAGTTGAGATGCTTTCCCTAAGATTTCATATATGTTACAGGTGTGAATTTGCAATTCGTACGAGACGAGGCTGAGGCTTTTATCAAAGAAACATGATATATGGAATTGTGAGTTATAGACGTTTCTTTGCTGCTTGGCTGGTAAGAAATGAACATGTCATTATATAGTCACTAAGACCAGTTAGTAACAATTTTATGTTCCAAACATATTTAACCTTTAAATTTTGTAGGAAACTGGTATATTGATGGACGGAATGTGACGCATTGGAACTGGCTTAACTACATCGGTGTATAAAATCAACTTGAGGCTTTTATATTTTATTCTACACGTTCGCTCGAAGATAGCTACTAACATAGCAAAGGTGCTGACGTTTTTGATAAAGTCTTTAATGTAAAGTGAAATGAATTAATGGCGTTGTTGTCATGTTATGTTTCACAGGTCAGCGAGCTTGAGTTAGAGTACGAATGACTTGCGTACCTGATTTTTTAAAACACAGGAATTTGTTTATCGTAACGCGCTAGGTATTTCTATATTAAGTTGCTTAAATAGTTAAAAATATAGGAACTTTAGCCTATAAGAATACATTAGTTAAACAACACAGGATGTTTTAAACACAAGTGTCGTATATGATATATTTACCCTCTAACTTTCCACTACCTGTGGCTTCCCGTTGTCGACGTGACCACGTGTCCCACCTCTTTCCAGCCATTATAAAATCTTGCCAAAGTGACCATTAAATCAGTGAAGGATAAAGGCTAAAATTAACGATTACTTTGATGATATATAAGGCTTTAATGGTCATGTATGGACTTAAGTCACTTTGGCAACCATATAAGCTTACTGAAATTTATGCCATTGAAACGAACACAACACTCACTTGAAATAGTATGGAGGCTTAATTTGATAAAGTTCTAATTTGATAAGTATTAGAAAAAGATAAACAAACATATTCTAATGCGCATTATCTAACATTTTTTTGAACGGCAGATTTTTATTAAAACACTAGCAAGATCTTTATTTTGGTAGGTTTTGTAAAATCAAAATTCGGGGGTACTGAAACTACTTACGTTAGAAACCGACACAACTCCTAAATAATAAAAACTAAAAGAGTGTTTGGCAGTGTGTTTTGAAAGTGATCATCATATCATTTTTGTGTTTTAAGTCGCAGAATATAATACGTCCGTGTTGCTTCGTATAGTGGTATTATCGTAACAACAACAAACTGGTTATAGTGGTATTCTGGTAATGGTTATATCATTGTGATATAAATATGTCTGATATGTAGAAGGTCTAAATGGAAATACTTGCTACTTACATTTTGATAGGTCTTTTGCCTTTGAATATCAAATGACGTTTTTGCTAATTGATATTTGTTTTAGTTTTGGAGCCCCTTATATTTTCATATAAGTACTTGATTAGTGACATCAAGTATGGTAAATTAGAATGCCACTCATTTTCTACATAAATTGACTTATTTCTCCGGCATAAAGTTTCTGTTGTGTGTTTTGTTGGCAGTGTTAATACATGGTTACAGTACTCAATCTGTTGTTCCTTTACTACAACAAAATACGTAAACTATAATATTTGGATCTCATGAGAACTATTAAAAATATAACTCTCAACCAAAAAATATTTATAGTTATAATTAATGTTACGTGTTTAGAATATATATGCTATTAACTGCTATGCCATCATAATTCTATATGAGCTACCAGAAGGTTTGATATACATTGTCATTGTGGTGAATGGCTTAGGTTGGATTGGTGCAACTTTCTATATACACGCAGTAAGTAATGACAATGGGTTAAGAGTAGTCCTCCAAGTTCAACCAACCAGACTTAAGAATAGTCCTCCAAAAGGGAAATGCTGCATCAAGAAAATTTATTTTGTTTTAAGTTGATAACGTCATTTGTTAAGTAGTAGGAACTTTAGTTTTGATATTTATTACTCCCTTCGTCTCACTTTTATTGTCATCTTTTGACTTTTTGAAGTCTTTTTTTTTCAACTTTGATCTTAAATATTTTTCTTTGTGTTATATAATAATTGATGCAAAATATATGAATGTGTTGGCTTTTAAATTTATTTTCATTGGTATAATTTTCATCAAGTATTATATAACACAAAGAAAAATTTTAAAGATCAAAGTTAAGAAAGAAAGACTTAAAAAAGTCGAAAGAAGACAATTAAAGTGGGACGGAGGTAGTAATTGTTTACGAAGACTTTACTCGCATATAAACATTTCAATACATCGTTATACAAACATCCCGCGCAAATTTCCAAACTTTGGCCAATTCAATTTAGGCCCAATTATAATTAGCACAATGGTGTTATTATTAATTTAAATATAAAAATTAACTAGATGCTGCATTATTCATCGAACAGTCTCAAAACGTGTTTAGAATATATATGCTATTAACTGCTATGCCATCATAATTCTATATGAGCTACCAGAAGGTTTGATATACATTGTCATTGTGGTGAATGGCTTAGGTTGGATTGGTGCAACTTTCTATATACACGCAGTAAGTAATGACAATGGGTTAAGAATAGTCCTCCAAGTTCAACCAACCAGACTTAAGAATAGTCCTCCAAAGATCAAGTAGCTCATCTTGCAGACAAGCTGCTTGAAAGGGAAATGTTGCATCAAGAAAATTTATTTTGTTTTAAGTTGATAACGTCATTTGTTAAGTAGTAGGAACTTTAGTTTTGATGTTTATTACTCCCTTCGTCTCACTTTTATTGTCATCTTTTGACTTTTTGAAGTCTTTCTTTTTCAACTTTGATCTTAAATATTTTTCTTTGTGTTATATAATAATTGATGCAAAATATATGAATGTGTTGGCTTTTAAATTTATTTTCATTGGTATAATTTTCATCAAGTATTATATAACACAAAGAAAAATTTTAAAGATCAAAGTTAAGAAAGAAAGACTTAAAAAAGTCGAAAGAAGACAATTAAAGTGGGACGGAGGTAGTAATTGTTTACGAAGACTTTACTCGCATATAAACATTTCAATACATCGTTATACAAACATCCCGTCGCAAATTTCCAAACTTTGGCCAATCAATTTAGGCCCAATTATAATTAGCACAATGGTGTTATTATTAATTTAAATATAAAAATTAACTAGATGCTGCATTATTCATCGAACAGTCTCAAAACCAAACACACAACGCAAATTCGCATAACAAAGAACACCACAACAAAAACAGAAAACCCCGCGCTCCGCAGCGGAGCGAGGTTGAAAACCTAGTTAGAATAATATACAAGTAACTCTTTGTAATTTGACAACAAAGTCATAGATGTTGGATCAATTATGTGTCATGGATATTATTTTGGGAAGATTTGTAGCTTGCTTAAATAATCTTTAATCAAAGTTTTTTTTTAACGGCGACTTTTATTAAAACTAGCGAAAGCTAAAAAAAAGATTACATAGAAGCAATAGAAACTAACGGGTTTTTCAACCAACCTACCCAATTCAAATTACACTTGGGATTTTTAGATGAAATCCATAAAAAAGATTGAGAAACTATGAAGTCCCAAAGCGTTGCCTTCTTGGGATGGGAAGTAGAGAAGACCAGTTGATTCCGATAGTACCATATAGTCCAGATGAGAGTTCCCCCCACGCCTTCGAGTAACAACCGAACCTTGGACGAAACATGAAGAGAATCAAGCCAATCGTACCATTCCACTATACTTCCATAAATAGGAATGTCCAACTCCCACCATTTAGCAAGGAGAGCCCATAAGTCTTTAGCCAATCCACAGTTGAAAAAAGAGTGGTTAACCTTCTCGATATCCTCTAGACAAGAGGGACAAAGAATAGAATCAACCTCAATACCTCGTCTATCTAGGTTCACCCTAGATGGAAGCTTATTGAGCTTCAATCTCTAAAGAAACACGTTGACTTTAATAGGGATACTTCTATTCCAACAGGTAGCTACGTTGTCCGTGTCCAAAGTGCGAGAGTCAATCAAGAGGCGAACGAACGCAACCGAGAACCCCACAGAAGAACCAAGAACCCATTTCCACGAATCCCTTTGATCCGTAAGAGAAATACATTCGATGGTACTTTTTAAAGTGGTGAATTGAAAAGCCTCCACACCACCTCTCGGATTACGCCTAAGAAACGTGGACCAGTCTAGGGAACAAACACGTTCAGCGACGGTGCAATTTTCATTTGAATCAAGAAGGTAAATGCGAGGAAATAACTCCTTGTTCCCCACACCAGATATCAGCCCAAAACCTTGTGTCCGCCCCATTACCAATTTTGCGAGAACAAAGGGAGATAAGGTCTATACCTTTCTGCTTGAGACTAATGATCGAGTGAACAATTGATCCCCAAGTGGTGCGTTTTTACTATTGCTAAGGGCAGTATGTATGCCCCCATCGAGACCATAAATGTAATGAATGACCTGAGCCTAAAGATCAGAAGGTTTATTCAAGAACCTCCAGATCCATTTCAATAAAAGACCAGTATTAAGCCCAAGAATGCTACCGATGCCTAGACCACCTTCTTGCTTGCTTGCGAGACACTTTTTCCATTTAACCCAAGACATCTTTTTTTCCTCAAAATCGCCCCCTAGGAAAACGTTTTTTCGCATCGACTCTAGCTTATTTCGAATAGAAGCCGGCATCATGTAAATTGACATATAGTAGGTGGGAAGATTACCAAGAACTGACTTTATAAGCGAAAGACGCCCACCTACAGATAGTAAGCGAGCTTTCCAAGAGGAGAGCTTAAAAGAGAACTTATGAACAATATCATTCCAATGAGCACACCTGGTCATGTTACATCCAACCGGTATACCGAGATACTTCAAGGGAAACTTAGCCACTCCACAACCGATAATATGCGCCATGTGAGAAACCTCTTCGTCAGTGACACCTACACCAAAAACATTGCTTTTTTGAACATTTATCTTTAGCCCCGAGATAAGATAGAAGCAACGAAGAATGCTAATAAGATTATGCGCATTAACCGAGGACCAATCACCAAAAAAATAACGTTATCCGCATACATAAGGTGAGAGATACACAAGTTATCGCTGTCGATGGAAGCTCCTTTAAATAAACCTATCGTCTCAGCCTTACACATTAAAGCATGTAATCCCTCCATTGCCAAGATGAAAAGGAAAGGGGACATAGGGTCTCCTTGACTAAGACCTTTGAAAAGCTCGAACTCATCCGTAGGGGAGCCATTAACTAAGATGGAGGAGCGACCATTCTGAAGGCAAACTTTAATCCATAAGCGCCATTTTAAGACAAAACCAAACTTTTCCAAAATTAAATTCAGAAAATCCCAACGCAAGGAGTCAAAAGCTTTCTCAAAGTCAACTTTAAAAACCATGAGCCCTTTCTTACGTTTTCGATTCCAAGCCAGGACTTCACTCAAGATAAGAGGACCATCAAGAATATTTATACCCTTTATAAAAGCTGATTGCGCAGGGCTGACACAACTCTCGATCACAGTACTTAGCCTATTAGCTAAAACCTTACCAATGATCTTATATTGACACCCAATAAGACTGATGGGTCGAAAGTCAGAGACAAACTTCGCACAGGAGATCTTTGGAATAAGAGCAATAAATGAAGAATTACAACCTTTAGGAAAGCGATTAGTATGAAAGAACTCGTACACAAATCGGTAAATATCCTCTTTAATAAGATCCTAGAAAGAGGTAAAGAATTTGAAAGTAAAATCGTCAGGACCCGGCGCACGATCACCACCACAATCCCAAACGGCTCTTTTGATTTCTTCACGTATGATGGGTCTATTGTAACACCCCCAAAATCAGGTAGCAGCGGAATGGTAACAATGGGGTGTTACGTCAAAGTACAACAATCAAGATATAGGAAACGACCATAAATGGACGTTTAAGACAAGATTTATTTAGTGTCTTAGCAAAATTAAGAGTTCTATACACTTAGGGCCCATATGTTTTAAAAGGTAATAAACATTTCAAGTACGATATTTAATTAAATCATAGCTTCATAAATACCCAAAATGACTTAAGTTTTTAAAGATAATAAAAGTTGCATTGAATATAGATAAAACACAGAATCCGTCTTTATTGATATCTATCACGGCTCCCCTCCAATCTTCATGCCCTAGGACCTGAAATTACATGCTAAAAGTCAACACAAAGGTTGAGTGAAATCATAGGTTTATCGGTAAAAAGGGTGGACCACAAGATCGAAGTAATAGTAGACTCTGAAACACATTTAGTAGTCCAAAACGTTTATTTATTGCCACTAAGCTCATGACCCGAAGCTTAATAGATTTGTGCCCCAATCAGAAATTAGGGATGGGGCGTGACAACAACTAACACCTCTCAATGTTATCACCTTGATCAACTAGGAACCAAGAAAGGTGGGGATTGTCCAGTCCCTGGTGCAATTCTATCCATAAAAACTCGTCGCTTCACTACAATAGCAATTCATGGTTCATGGCAAATAGGGACTTCACGACATAAAGGTTACTTAGGCATTAATAATCAGGCAGTAATCTGGATACATTACACTTTGAAAACACTTTGAAAACACATTGAAAAACACTTGTGTCCAGTAGTAAAACAAGCAATGTAATTCACCCCGTAGAGTTTGTAAAACATATACAAAGTAGTAAAAAGGGGGCTTATGAAATTCACTCGAGTGAATGATAATCAACAAAGTTTTAACTAATAGGAAAATGGTCAAGCTTACGATATTCGAATGCAACTATATCCAATATAGGTCGTATAAGTACTAAACACTTTGATTATTTATAGGTCGTATAGCTCATCATACTATCGTTCGGGCTATCATAATTAAGCGGTCATGTAGTGACGTATGAGGAGCTAGGACACTTTAAATCGTAAATCCAACAACTCGTCGATACGCCACCCCGAAGAGGCCTCATTATGAAACTCCCTAGTAATATAGTACTTTGATTAATTAATACCACATATAATTCTATATAGCTACATCACCATCTAATCGTTTTAGTGAAATCATATTTATAAAGTAAAAACGTTTATAAGTATACTTTAGTAAAACTAGCGTAACTTTCTCGTTTTAAGTCCGTTTCTTTCGTTTCTTACGTCCACACCTTCTTATTAAGACGAGTTATCAAAATATAACATTTTCAAATTCTGAGTTTTCTGATAAATAGTGATTTTTACTCTTTATAACAGTTATATATTTATTTTTATAGATTTAGTTATCGTAAATCTCGTAAATGTCGTAACTTATTCGTTATAGCTTCGTTTTTAGCGATTCTTTCGAGCACGTTTGTAATTAAAATGTTCTATTTATTTACGATGTTTTTACAAAAATAAGTCCCTGATGAACAGTAACTTTTTATTAAATTATTTTTATTAAAAAGTATTATTATCGTAAACTTGTAATCGTCGTATCTCTTTCGTTATAAATCGGATTTTCAAGTTTCTTACCTTTTTGGAATGTCATGAGACGTTCTAATTTTGCGAGATAAAACATTAAAATCCATGCGTTGGATTTTAAACCAAAACAGCACTTATATAATTAGGTATTATGATATATAACTTGGTTTTAGTTTACTTTTTCAACTTAATAAAATACCAAAGGTTTTCCACAACCTTTTTTATCATATGTCATACATAATTATTATGTCATTAGTTATAATATAATTCAACCACATCACATGAATAAGTGTAAAAAATATAATCACAAGTTGTAAAAATAGTTTTACATGTTTTAAAAACCTTCCTAATGTGATTTTTGCCATATAGAACCAATTTATGCATTAAAATATAAATGTAAAGACGTAAGGGTTTTAAATACTTATGGTGATTTCATTATAACAACCACAATCTAAACCCTTGTTTTAAGATTATAAACCCAGCTTGCAAGATCTTTGAAACCTTAAACCCTAACCTTCTATTTTTCTTGCTTAACACTTGTAAAGACTTTAACCAAAGCCCTTCAAAATCTTCTTAGGACATCTTAGATATGTTGTAGGAATGTATGTAAATGTGTTAAATAAAATTTGGTATGGATTTGGTGTTGGTCTTGTGGTTGCCGTGAGCTAGAGAGGAGGTGGAGGAAGAATTTTTGTGTTTTTCACTTTAATAATAAGAAGTGTGTGTGTAATATGACCAGCTAAGGCCTTAAGTACCCCAAGGACTAGTCAAAGACAAGATGAGTAAACTAAGGAAGCCTTAAAGTCTTGGTCTCAAAAAGAAGGGATTATCCCATGGTTTTAAGGAAGTATGTTTTTCAAACTAAAAATATCTTTGTGTTTCTTATCTATAAATCGGATGTATACATGCATGTATAAGATATTATGTTAAATTTTTGGGTATTGGGTATAAAAGTGTGTATTTGTTGAAGCGTACAAAAGTTTTGGTGCTTTCGGGTATGCCTAAATGTATTTAATTGCGAAACATAAACGTTTTACGCAACCAATAAAAATAAAATATAAAAAGTTGATTATTACTTTCGTAAAAATAATATTTTTTAATCGTGCTTGCTTGAGAAAACTTTAATTTCGGTTTTCGGTGTCGTTTTCGTTAATGTTGTTTTTAGTTTACGATTTTACTTATTAATAAGAGTTAAAAGTAAAGCGTACGAGAGAGTGAAAAAAAAATTATTAGTAAAATAGATGAGTCGTTAAATGACCGAAATACGGATATGTTACAGTCTGCCTCCGGTTAGAAGAGCCTTGTCCGCAAGGCTCAGTTGCAACACCGTAAGACGGGACGGGTCAGAGAAAATGATTCGGATATTTCTTCCGGCAAATTGGTCTTCCGTTCCAAGTATACTCAGCACCCTTGTCGAAGTGTTCCATAAACTTTGACCAATGGGATTCTTCTTCGCTTTAGTTTCTTCACATCCCGCTCTACGATCTCAGTAGGCTCTTCGACAAATCGCAGATTTTCATCAATCTCGATCTCATCCAAAGGCACATGAACATCTCAGCCAAACATTTCTTGAGATTAGACACATGAAACGTGTCGTGGACACACAATCAGTCCTGGGTAACTTCAGCCGTATAAGCTACCGGTCCAATCACCTCTACTATTTCAAATGGTCCCACATATCATGGTGCTAGCTTTCCTTTCTTACCAAATCGTACCACTCCCTTCCATGGAGATACCTTAAGTAACACTCGGTCTCCAACTTGGAATTCAAGAGGTTTACGCCTCTTATCAGCATAGCTTTTCTGGCGACTCCTAGCCGTCTTCAATCTTTCCTTAATTTGAACAATCTTTTCAGTCGTTTCTTGCATAATTTCTGGTCCAATAAGCTGACTTTCTCTAACTTCAGTCCATATCACGGGGGAATCTACATTTCCGCCGTACAGTGCCTCTAGGTGCGCACTTAATGCTTGTGTGGTAACTGTTATTATAGGGAAAACTCAATCAATGGAAGATAGTGTATGCCCAACTGCACACCACAATCCATAACACAGCTCGAAGCATATCCTCCAGCGTCTGAATAGTATGCTCACTCTGACCGTCGGTCTGAGGGTGGTAAGCTGTACTCATGTCTAGTCTCGTACCCAACGCTTTCTGAAAAGCTTGCCATAAGTGTGACGTGAATCGACCATCACGGTCTGAAATGATTGACACCGGCACACCATGTCTCGCTACAATCTCATTGGTATAAATCTCACGATAGGTAAGAAAGGTGAGCCGACTGGTCAAATTTATCCACAACGACCTAAATAGTATATGCCCAACTTTTTGGCCTACTTTTAGGACTTTGTGACAAAGTCCATTGTTATCTTTTCCCCTTTCTACTCAGGAATTTTTTGGTTGCTAAAAGGAAATCCTGAGGGTTTCTATTTTGGCTTTAATCTTTAGAAAAACACGTAAGGCATTCTGCTAACGTACTCAGCAATGTCTCTCTTCATACCCCGGCACATTCTACAAGTCTCTATATCATAGTACATCTTATCCGCACGGAAGTATTGAATATCTAAAAAGTTATGAGCTTATCCATGATCAATTTCCCTTACACCACACAACTAATTGGAATCCGAGACGATCAAAGAAGTAAAATTTCACCATCATTCGTTGCTCAAGGTGTCTTTTAATCCTCTTACCATTCAGTTGGGGCTTTGAGTCATTGAAGCTTCGCTCTGACATTCCACAAATCTTAGTCTTAAGTCCAGGAATGAAATAGTAATACTATAGCACGTACTCGTCATTGGCTTGAGCTTTTTCTTTTCTGTCAAAGGCATTGCCACTCGTTCGCCTTGCCCGGGTGTTATTTGTCTCACACTAGTAGTCATTGGTAGCTCGATCCCAGCCTTTGGCGCATATTTAAATCTTGCTGGTTTCAAAATATGTACGTGAGGAACTTTGTGGTCATTGTAGATAACACTTTTCGTCCCATAAAGATAATGTCTCTAGATTTAAGGATATGCGAAAACCACCGTACCCAATTCCAGGTCATGGGTGGTTTAATTTTTCTCATGTTCTTTAACTGCTCCTTGACACATATGCTATCCACTGTGCCGGCCTTTTGCTATCAGCTACGCTCCCAAAACCTTGTTTTGATGCATCATAATAGACCACAAAGTCGTCGGGTCATCGGGAAGTGTAGCACTGGGCATTTGCATAGCTTCTCCTTCAGAATGTGGAAAGCTTCATCTTGTTCATCGCCCCACACATATGTCTTATTCTTTTGAGTCAACAGGGTGAGGGGCTTGGCGATCTTGGAGAAATTCTCAATAAATCTCCGGTAGTAACCCGTCAATCCTAAAAATGAACGGATTTCAGTTGGCGATTCAGGAGTCTTCCAGTTCTTGACAAACTTAACCTTGCTAGGATCCACATGGATACCGTCATGGTTGACCACATCTCCTAGGAACTGAACTTCTTTCAACCAAAATTCACACTTAGAAAATTTCGGCGTCTAACTTATCCTTCTCGATGTAAGTCTAATACATCGTTCTTCAGGTGGGGACTTCATGTTATTTTCTGACTTTGAGTAGATTAAGATGTTGTAATGAACACAATTACGAATTTGTCCAAATCGGTTTGCAGACGCTGGATTCATTAAGTCATATGAATATTGTGGTGCGTTGTCAGCAAAAGGGCTATGTCTGTGAATCTCAAAGTGCCCGTATCGAGTTCTAAAAGCGGGTCTTCGGTACTATCTTCCATCGGACTCTCAAACTGATGGATCTATTCGAGCGAAGATCTATCTTCCGAGGAACAACAAGCACCTTGTAATTGGTCAAACAAGTCTCAATTCTGGGGATGAGGGGTATTGGTTTCTTTATTGTCAAACTTGTTTAGTTCCCTGTAGTCAATACACATTCTCATTGAACCGTCTTTCTTCTTGACAAAGAGCATGGGTGCTCCCCATGGTGAGTGACTTGGTTGAATAAAACCCTTCTCTTGAAGTTCTTTAAGCTGGTTCGACAATTTTAACATTTCTTGAAGAGGCTAATGGTATGGAGATCTAACAATTGGCGAGGCTGCCACCTGAAATGGAATCAGCCAATGGCGAAGATTTCTATCTCTCACACAAGAGGTAAAACCTAACAGTTCGTTCTGGAATTACCTCAGGGAAGTCGTCGTGACAAAAAACGTATGTCATCAAGGCTTTTTCTCATCAGCCTTGTACATGCAAGTGAACAAAGATCCTTTTCGGCCTTCACCTTGAACTTCAAGAATATTTCCATGCGGAAGAGGAATACGGACAATCTTCTCATAACAATTCGATGAGTGCTCGTGGTATATACAACCAATCCATTCCAATGATACATCAAAACTAACCTAGCCGGAGTTGGTAACAAGTTTATTTTGAACACGTGATTACACAAGACTAAGGTGCAACTACGTAAAATGGTATTGGTGCTGAACTACTATTCGTCTGCTAATTGATTTCATAAACTAGTATTTAATATGGCTGGGCAATTAACTAAAAGGTGGAAAAACAAATGTAAAAACTCTTCTCAGCACCCGAATCAAAGAGAATACAAGCGTAGTGATCATTAAGAAGAAACGTACCCGTGACCACATTCGGATTCTACTGTAGATTTTCAATCACCACGTAACCTCTCCCACGAGCTCCATCATTCTGATGGTTCCCTATTTTCGGACACTTGTCCTTGAAATGTCCTTTCTTACCACACCCGAAATATGTCACATTTTGCAGGAAGTCATTACCTGCACCCTGAAGCCTAACTCTACAATCCTTCTCCGTGTGGACCTTATTTTTTGACATCTTGGCACTTTTGTGAGGACACGGTCAATGATGGTGATAGTAAGGTGCACCGGTTGCATTTGGGTAAATTTCCAGATAATTCTTTCCTCCTGCTGGCGGCTGCTGCATATGCCTAACAGTTTTCTGGTCTCCTGTTGTGATGTGGTGGATGATTGTTGTTCGGTTGCGGTTATTATTGTGTTGTTGTGGTTATTGTGTGTAGTTTGGTTATTGTTTGTTGTTTGTTTCACTGGTTGTCTTCCCATTCCTTTAATGCTTTCCCAATTTTTGCAGCCCTACCCTGAATGATTGGTTCGACCAGTTCAACTCGGGCCATGTTGATTGCCTCATGCAAGTTCGCAGGCCTTTGAAGAAGTGATGTTTCCTTGGATCTTTCAGGAAACCCAACGAATGTTACTTTTCAATCTTTTACTTTTTAGTGGACACCAATTCTAACACATCAGGACCAGTTCGTGGAAACGATTACTGTAAGCTTCGATATCATCTCCTTTCAGAGTCAGATTCCAAAGTTCTTGATTGTCTCCTTTGGGATTTAAAGTTGCTGGGCAGTTTTCAGTGGTCACATAGCTTTCACGTTGCTCTAGGGGATCTGATTAGCATTAACAAGTCCCAAAGTCTGAACATTTTCGTTCCACCAGGTTAGAGCACGACCCTCAAACGTGCACATAGCAAACTTCACTTTGTCATCTTCAGCACATTAGTAAATTTCAAACACTTCGCTCATCTTTTCGAACCAATTTTAGTCCGACTACACCTTCAATCCCCTTGAAGAGTGAGGCTTGCATATAAATGTATTATACGAACATCTGTGAATCTCTGGTACAACAGTTTCTCTAGTATTGTTTTGATCGATCCACCAGCATTGTTTGAAGTCAGCTCTAGTCTTTTTGTTTTTTTCATGGCTTTGGCCACACGCTTTTTCCTCTTCTTCCTAACAGATTTCTTCTTAAATATCCTGGGCGGTATGATTCTGGGCATCACAAGATACACCATTCGTTGAGAATTTGTAAAGGTATGTAGAGTCATGGCACATGGTAAATAATGGAGAATGATATAAATAATCATAAATTAATCAGGATAGTCGATATTTATATAAATTGATCGATAGAAATAGATATTGATATGTCAAAAAGGATGCGTAAAAGATCGAATTCGAATTTAAAAGTAGTACTTATATATCTAAAGAATTATATTATTAATGCAATAATGAGACAATCGGAAAAGTAGGTAAGGATCAGGGAATTACGCGCGCGTGGATATCAGATAGGAAAGAAAATCTTTAAACTTTGTGGTTATAGACTAGGTTTTGAAAATGACCCCAGTTCCCTACTACCTTGGCGCTGGTACCTTTCTCTAACACCCTAAAATCAGTTTGTGTTTAGCAGCAGAATGGTCACAATGGGGTTGCTACGTCAAAGGACAACAACTCAAGATATAGGAACTGACCATAAATGGACGTTTAAGACAAGATTTCATTCGATATGCCATAGCAAAATTATCAGAGTTTATATACATTAGGTGCTATTGTTTTAAAGAGTAATAAACATTTCAAGTACATAATTAATTAAAAATAAGCTTCATAATACCCAAAAGGGACGACTTAAGTTTTTTAAAGATAATAAAATAAATGTTGCATTGAATATAGATAAACAAAGAATCCGGTCTTCATTGATATCCGCCACGGCTCCCTCGAATCTTCATAACCACTAGGAACCTAAAATTCACATGCTAAAATCAAAGTCAACACAAAGTTGAGTGAAATCATAGGTTTACTCGTGTAAAAGGGTGGACCACAAAGAGGAAGTACGTAATATAGACTTGAAACACATTCAGTAGTCCAAAACGTTTATTATTGCACTAAGCTCATGACCCAGAAGCCTTAACTAGATTTGTGCCCCAATCAGAATATAGGATGATTGCCAACAACCTAACACCTCTCAATGTTAAATGCACCTTGATCAAACTAGTGACCCAAGGAAAGGTGGGGATTGTCAATCTTGATAGATCTATCCATAACACTCGCGCTTACTACAATAACAATTAATGGTTTATGATAAATAGGGACTTCACGGCAATAAGGTAACTTAGGCATTATTAATCAGGCAGTAATCTGGATAGCATACACTTTGTAAACACTTTGAAAAACACTTGTGTCCAATACTAAAACAAGCAATGTAATTCATCCCGTAGAGTTTGTAAAGCAATCAAGTAGTAAAAAGGGGGCTATGAACTCACCTCGAGTGAATGGTAATCAACAAGTATTCACAATAGAAAATGCGTCACGCTTACGATCGAATGCAACCTAATCCAATATAGGTCGTATAAGTACTAAACACTTTGATTATTTATAGGTCGTATAGCTCATCATACTATCGTTCGGGCTATCATAATTAAGAGGTCATGTAGTGACGTATGAGGAGCTAGGACACTTTAAATCGTAAATCCAACAACTCGTCGATACGCCACCCCGAAGAGGCCTCATTATGAAACTCCCTAGTAATATAGTACTTTGATTAACTAATACCACATATAATTCTATATAGCTACATCACCATCTAATCGTTTTAGTGAAATCATATTTATAAAGTAAAAACGTTTATAAGTATACTTTAGTAAAACTGGCGTAACTTTCTCGTTTTAAGTCCGTTTCTTTCGTTTCTTACGTCCACGCCTTCGTATTAAGACGAGTTATCAAAATATAACATTTTCAAAATCTGAGTTTTCTGATGAATAGTGATTTTTACTGTTCATAACAGTTATATATTTATTTTTATAGATTTAGTTATCGTAAATCTCGTAAATGTCGTAACTTATTCGTTTTAACTCCGTTTTTAGCGATTCTTTCGAGCACGTTCTCGTAATTAAATGTTCTATTTATTTATGATGTTTTTCCAAAAATAAAGTCCCTGATGAACAGTAACTTTTTATAAAATTATTTTTATAAAAGTATTAATTATCGTAAACTTGTAATCGTCGTATCTCCTTCGTTATAAATCGGTTTTTCGAGTTTCTTACCTTTTTGGAATCGTCATGAGACGTACTATTTTTATAAAACATAAAATCCATGCTTTGGATTTCGAACCAAAACAGCCCCTTAATAATAATTAGGTATTCATATATATAAACTTGTTTTATATACTTTTTCAACTTAATAAAATACCACAAGTTTTCCACAACCCTTTTTATCATATGTCATACATATTATTATGTCCATTAGTCCATGATATATTCAACCACATAACACATGAATAAGTGTACAAAATTATAATCACAAGCAAAAATATGTTTTACATGTTTAAAAACATCCTAATGGTGATTTTGCCATATAGAACCAATATATGCATAAAATGATAAATGTAAAGACATAAAGGGTTTTAGATAACCTTATGGTGATGTAATATGATAACCAACACAATCTAAACCCTTGTTTAGATTATAAACCCAAGCTTGCAAGATCTTGAAACCCTAAACCCTAATCTTCCATTTTTCTTGCTTAACACTTGTAAAGACTTAACCAAGCCTTCAAATCTTCTTAGGACATATTAGATATATTGTAGGAATGTATGTAAATGTGTTAAATAAAATTTTGTATGGATTTGGTGTTGGTCTTGTGGTTGCCGTGAGCTAGAGATGAGGGGGAAGAGAGATTTTGTGTGTTTTACATCTTGAAAGTGAGAATGGTGTGTGTATTTCACTAGTAAATGCCTTATATACTCTAATGACTAGTCAAAGACAAGATGAGTAAACTAAGAAGTCTTAAAGTCTTGGTTGGAAAAAGAAGAGATTCTTAGGACACATTGAGGGTTTTAAGGAGGTCTTGGTCAATACTTGGAAAATATGAGCTCTATGTCCCCTAAACTAGAAATCATCCCATGATTTCAAGGAGTATGTTTTTAAACTAGATATTTCTTTTAATACTTGTAGTTTTAAATATGTAGTTTAAATGTTTAAGTGTATACTTGTATCATTTTTTTTCTTTGTTGGTTTCTTATGTGTCAAATTGGCAGAAAGGTGATGAACATAGGAATATAACTGTTATAAAACTTTGAGCATTAGGAATAAAACATGTATTTGTTGAAGGTAGATTAATTTTGGTGATTCCTAGGGAATACCTAAATACAATTTATCTCAAAACGTAAACGTTAGTTAGCAACCAATTAAAAGAAGTAAAATATAAAAAGTTTATTATAACTTTCGTAAAAATAATATATTACTTGCTTGACGAAAGCTTTAATTCGTTTGGTGTCCGTTTACGTTAATTGATAATTTATAACTTACGCGATTTAACTTAACTAATAAAATTAAAAGTAAACACGTACGAGAAAGAAAAAAAATAATAATTAGTGAAATATATGACGTCGTAAATGATCTGAAAATACGAAATGTTACAGCCTCAATCCACTGTCGACCCCGCCAATGTCGAAAAGCTCAAAAAGAGTAACAAGAGCCTAACCAAACAGGTGAAAATGATGATGAGACTTTTTAGGAGTGACGACAAGTTTTCACAGATGCTTACACAGTTTGAGTCATCAGCTGAGTTTGGGGGTGCCAGCGGGAGTGGCGGGTGCGTGGATGATGAGCCGGGCGGCGATGAGGACGGCGACGAGGATGAGGAGGATGGCGATAGTTAGAGATGTTATATATATGGGTTAGTATGCTATTTTGTTTCTTCAACTATATATTGGCGACCCTTATGTAAACATTTGTTTCCCCGTACATGTTATCTAGTTGATTATTGACTTGTATCTTGCGGATAATGCAATGTTTTGTGGACTAGGAAGCCCCGTTTTGTAGACTATATTGTGTTTATTAGGATTTTGGACGATTTAGCTTTATTAGATCAAATGCGTTGATCCGTTATATTGTATTGTGTTTTGGTACAAGTTGTGATGTATTTGGATAGAGTTTATATTGGTTTATACAGGTTTGATGTTTGGTATTCCGGAAAAAAAATCTAAAAATTGCCTGCTATGCAGGTTGCACTAAAAAAAATGCAGACCTATCCCGGGCGACATGTCGCCCGGGAAAGTCTAAACAAAAAAAAAATTAAAAACGAATCTCGGGCGACATGTCGCCCAGGAAAAGAGAAATTAAAAAAATGAATTACTAATCCCGGGCGACATGTCGCCCGGGTTAACTGGCACTAAACGACAAATAACGTAATTTATAGTTGACAAGTCAACGTATATGAAACTTTTCCCGGGCGGGGATAAGTCGAAATTAATTAATTAATTAATCTTAAGGGTTAATTATTTTTTTATTAAACCACTTTCTCGGGCGACATGTCGACCAGGAAAGTCATCCACCGTGGCACTTAATAGTTTGACTGAAACTATGCGGGCCCCACCAAGTCGCTCGGGAAAGTCGCGCGGGAAAGTATCCCTGGCGAGCTTTCCCCTTCCTCAACTCGTTATCTCGGGCGACATTCGCCCTGGGATTGGTTTATCCCCATCGACATGTCGCTACCGAGAGAAGGCCGTGGAAATTGTCGCTGGGGATAGTGGTAAATGTTCTACGACTAGAAAAGGTATACCTTATCATTATCGTTACCAGCTATCAGTTACCAGTTATTAGCTTAAAACTTGCAGTTTTGCTAGTAGTGTTAAACATACCTTAACAATGTGAAAATTGAAGTTAATTTTACCTCATTATCAAAAACTTTGTTATTTGATAAACATTATTACCCGACACTTTTGATCGTTAATTCTTCATGTATGTTTCTTTTGATGGTTTTATTTTTAAGTTTTATGGTCCAACATTCTAGTTATCAAATCTAGAACCTTACGAAATTGTTATCTTGGTATTATAAGTTTTAAGTATGAACCACAATTCTAGCTTGCATTAAGATAGTGTACGTTAATTTGACATAACAAGCAGGATTACCCGCGCGTTGCTGCGGGGCGCTAATTTTTCGCGCGTAGTTGCGGGTCATTGTTATTTTTTTTAAAAATTTTGTGCGGGTTTATTTTTTCGGTCTCATATTTAATAGTTTGTTTTTTTCTTATACGGGCATATGTGTTGTATGTAATATCATTTTTCATTTTCGTGCATGTGGGATTTCGGGCTTAATAGGCTTACAAAGTAGCCCTGTATTTCTAAAGTTTGTTTCTTTAAGCCCATCGAGGAAAGTGCGTATGAATTTTAGATCTTTTGTTATTCACCAACATTGGTTTCTTAAATTAGAATCTTTGTCAATCAATTTTGGGTTATTAAGGGAGGTGATATGCACACCACACAAAGTGATGTGTAAACCACAAAATCACATGTGTGATGCATATGGTACAACACCACATATGCATTTTTGTGGTGTGCACATCACTTTGTGTGATGTGCATATCACCCCCTTATTAAAAATGAGGAACCAATAATTTACATTTCTTAAATTAGAATCTTTAGCTCGTGTTTTGTAAGCGGTTATTTGGACTTTCGGGTATCTCATTTGGAAAGAAAGAAATGCTCGTGTGTTTGATAATAAAATTTCAAGTACTAATAAAATTGTGCAAGATATTCAACTAAAAAGCTTCGAATGGATAGTGCGAAGATCCAAGAAATATAAACAAATTGATTGGCAACAATGGAGGTATGACCCCATACAGTGTCGGCTTCGATAAGTGTTCGCCCCTAGTTCGTTTTTTTTTGTGCTATAAGTGAGGTCAGATGGAAGTTTCGTCTCAGGTTGTTTGGTTATGCATTTATTCGGGTTCTGCAAGTGTTTCCAATTTATGTGCTGCTGGTATTGGTATGCAGTTTGTGTACTGATTTTGGCAGTGTCTAAAATTTGGTTTTACAAGTTATTTGGTTCAGCAAGTATTTGAATTGAGTTCTGCAATATATGTGTCAGCTGCAAGTATATCCATTTTGTGCTCTAAAATTGTGGTTGCTGCAATTCATCCGTCTGCAAGTGGTTCAAAGTATGTTGCTGATAATGTTTCCTGTGGTAATTTGCCCCTTATTGAGTTCCGTTATAGTGTTTGTTTAGTCGCCCTTGTTCTGTTTTTAATTTCACTGGATTGAAAAAGATGGGGCTTGGGTTCTTTAGTGGTCCATTAGGCTTATGCACTTTTGGCTAGGTTCAAGTTGTATATTTTTTTCCTTTTGTTGTTGTCATTTTTATTGTATTCCTTCTGTGTTGTGCAGAGAGCTTTTATTTCTCTTGGGTCTCTTTCTCCTCAATCATCTTGTTTGAGATTTGAGATGCCTTTTTTGTATGTTTTGTTTGTGGTTATAATATTACATTTCTATTACTAGACGAATACCTGCGCATAGCGTCGAAAATTCTTAGCGGTAAATAGTTGTAGTGATAAAAAAAGTTTATGGGTTATAAATGAAAAATAATAAAAGTTTGATGGTTTGGAGATTAAATATAATGTTTTGAAACCCGGTTTGACTCAGCTGGTTCAATCGGTTCTGGTTGAAAAAATAGGTCAAATTAAACAGTTTTTTATATTTTCGAAATCCGATTAGACCCGCCGGGTTTGAAGTGACCCGGGCCAACCCGGTTTTGATATATATATATATATATATATACTAGTTACGTAACCCGCTCGACGGGCGGGTTCGTTTCAGTAATTTTTTTTAAGAAAAGGTTTGTGTGATTTTTGGTTAATAACTGCGATTGTCGAGTCCAGTTAGCCCTGAAAGGATCAAATCGGTTTAGTTATTTATGGGTGGGTGTATTTTGGTCCGATCAATATTAAAGTGTTATGTAAGGTGTTGGTGGATCTGTTTTTTCTGGCGACTATCACGTCATTACAGTTTCAAATTCCTAATTTTTGTGTTTTATGTTTTTGCTAAGATAATTTTTTCAAGAAAATGTTTTTGTCAATTTGGCTTAATAAGTGCGAGTGTCGAGGTCAGTTAGCCATAAACGAAGCAAAATGGTTTAGTTACGCAATGTTTGTTGTTTAGTTCTAATGGTTGTCGTGTTTACACATTCGTAGTGCAATTTGTATAGTTTTTGTCATAATTTTCAATTCATTTCTTGATCTTCACTCTTGATAAGGCCACAATGTCACATATAAATTCCCGTAGGAGAAAACTGGTATACTGTAGTAGGGCTGGAACTAAACCACATCTTGTGAGGTGTGTCACGTTTCTGAGAAGTAGAAAAAATTAGTACATGAGTTTGTTTAAAAATAACCAAACTAACACACTGTACAAAATTATATAAAAAGAAGTTGCGTTCGACATGAGTTTTGTTTCTATGGTAAACGCAATATCTCCTTGTCGAACAGAATGGCGGATAAAAGGCAAAGTGTCTCCCTTACTTGAAAAAACTTGCTATAAGAATGCACTTAGATGATGTTTCTTGTTAAGTGGATTCCTCTTTCAGGTTATCATTATGGGAAATCTTTCAAAACGCTACCTCAACATCATCAACATATGTCATAGGGTTCAGTTGTATCTGACTTGTTATTCACATGTGTATTGATCGATAGACATAAGCATGAAGATAATGTTGCAACGAATATGCAAACCATTAAAAAAAATTAGTAAACATGGATGTGTGTTTGGATGTGCGTTTCAAAAGTAACTATGTGAGATTCATTAATCAGATGTAAATCTGTAATAAAATTGTATGTAAATATGTAATAGAACTGTATCTAGAAAGACCCTTTTAAGAGTTAACTAGTAGATTCATATCGGGTAAAAATCAAAAAACAAACGTAAATCAACTGTTATAAATAATTAAAAAGAGTCACTAAAAGGCAGAAACCTATACATAGTCAATGCAACAATAAGAGTGTGTTTGCAGCTTAATCTTCTCATCTTCTCGCCCAGGCAAATTATTAGTAGTAGCAACAACAACTGCAACACTATATGCCTTTGAACCATTAACAGTATGTAGTAAACATAGATACAAAATATCATAGATTATGTCAACATCCCTATATTGAAGAAATTGTTAAAAGTATGAGAATGGAGAAGAAATTGTAGAGTGCGAGGAAGTTTACCTTCCTTCTGACACCGCAAAGGGGCAAACTATTTCCCACATATATTTCTCCTCGACCTTCATTTGTACTTTTTTCATTGCTTCTTCTGCTGCTGCAAAAAAAACAGCCCTTAGATCATTAGATTTAAAAAAAACTCACGATTAATTTTACAGAAAATCATTTATTAACTGTCATATTTTCTACCTATAGGACAATTTCCACATTTCTGGTTCATTTATTTAAAACTTACTCCTGTGTTGATTTCCTTCTTCTAATCCTTTCCCCGTTTTGGTTTAGATGCCTTCAAATGTTATTGAACCAAAAGGTGAACAAAGGTTAATCGAATGTTTTGGAATTTCATGAGCATATGAAAATGTTACTTGAAATTAACATTTTATGAGCAGATAAATAAAGGTCAACAAAAGTTACAGGTGGTGTTACAGGGCTTGGTAAAACTATAATTTTTTCATGTTGCTAAGCTCGAGTATTCTTTAAGATCGAGTATTCTACTTGCTATGCACTCGTATATTAACAACCAGAGTATTGGTCAAGAATATAGCAGACAAAAAAAGAACAAATCTAAATGGGTGTGTTTAGTTGCTATTAAGGGTTGTTTGGATTGCTTATCTAAATGGCTGTTTCGATGGCTTATATTTGGGGTGTTTTATTTCTGAAAAAAGAAAGTAACAGGTTACTATGTTAAGAGTGTGTTATGTTGTTGTAAGATGGTGTTTGTATGGCTGTTTTATGGGTGTGTTTAGTTGCAGTCAGGGGTTGTTTGGATTGCTGATATAGGAGCTTGGTTTGGATAGATAATGTTAATGGCTGTATGGATTTCTAGAAGAAATAATACGTGAAAGAGATCATCCACTTTCAATTCAAGTAGTTTCTTTAAATAGCTGCTGAAGTACGTGATATGCAATGGTAATGTTTGTAACGAACAATGGGCAACGTGAATATAATTTATATCAGCAATCCAAACAACCCCTGACTGCAACTAAACACACCCATAAACAAACTATATAGGTCAATAATTTGCATCTCTGTTTATCATACAGAGAATTTTTGCATTAAATAGTGGTACCGAAAATTATATTAGGAGGTGCTTATAACAAGCAAATGAAGGAAGAATATAAAAGACAAACAATACCATGAATCGATCAATGCTAAGTACGAACATATTCTATTACCTGTAACTTGCAAGTAAGGCCTCTTTGTACAACACGATTTTCGCATGCCATTGTGCACCCACATTTGCTCCAGCACTCTTTTATAAATTTCTACAATAGATGACCCTTACATGGTTCAGGATTATGAACATTCTTAGCCTTCTCCAGAGGGCATCAATCTTGGCAATAGGTAATAATGCTCTCTCCATGCGGTCCATAAACTCAGAAATTGAGTATAAGAAATCAGGAATTGGCAACACGTATACAATAACCAGCAAATTAAAAAATTAAATAACTGCATACGGACTTTACTAAAAAATTATACCAAGGAGATTCAAAACACATTCCTACCGTAGCACGCCTAGGTACAACTGCAGGTGCTCCTGGGGGGATAGGAAGGGACTGGTTTCCAGTTTAACCGTGACTATCAATACTTGCTCTTGTTTCATATCCTTAGGAAACTTGCACATGAATACTGAAATGTAAAAACATAGACAATTACCATACAAAATTTAGTTTAATGTAGCAAAGTAAATTAAAATAAAAAGGATGAAAGAACACAAGTCACCTGCATATTTGGTTGTGTTGCACTAATGTCACTCATTGGGGCCTGGCCAGAAATTCCAAATGAATTAAGAACTGCCCCAATCATCTTGAATGAATAAACGGAAGTTAAATAATTAAATCATAATGGAATTTAGAAGTTGCATTAATTCTTTCTTTGTAGATAATTTACTATAGAAGATAGTGCAAGAAAAGAAACACACCTGACCATAGCTTTTATAGTTACGTAGATTACTCGCACGGTATAAGGTGTGCCTTATAAATCGCTCAAGTATATCAAATATTAAATTGCCACATACTTCAGACATGAGAAGAACTTATACAGTTGAGAAAAGACTAAGTCACCATATATAGTTGGTCAATCTGGGCAAGTGAGACTGTATTTAAATTTTTAGAAACATAACATAACAAAAGGTCAATCTGCAAATAAAGTAAATCAAGTATGTTGAGTATATCATTACATGTATGTTTTATTATACCTTCTAGACATTAGGACTATATGATTACATATATGTTTTACTGTACCTTCTAGACATTAGGAGTATAAGATCAAAATGCTATTTTTTAGAGATTAGTTATAAGGTCGGTTGTGAGATGAATGATAATTATCGATTTAACTAATTCTTGGAAACAAAATAAAACAAATAGATATAGGACCTACCTGAAGAAGAATTTTTAGTCGTTCTAAAGGAGCAACAGCAGTTGGTGATCTGAAACAAATAACACAACAAAATAAACAAAATGGTACAAAGAAACTATAGACCAATTAAACTAAGATTTTATCATGTCCAAATTTTAAAACTGTGAACTCAACTCATAAAACTATTTTCTAATATTCACTTAACTCTTGCGAGATAGTTATCGTAAAAAAAGATGCAAAGCTCCATAGTCATCACTCATCTCAATTCTTGTCACTTAAGGCTTGAAATATTAGTGCTTAAGAATACATTTGTGAAGATAAAAAAGAATGATATTAGGGTTTTGAGTAGTAGGGTTCGTATGTACCTACACATTTAAAGAACCATTCACCGAAAGAAACATCCTGACCATGAAATAGCTGCTGGAAAAAAGACCGCGACTATAAGAATCTGCTATTAGAACAACGAACTTGCTGAACCACAGAACATCTTGACCTGAATCACAAACAACACAACCTCCAAATGGACTAAGATAGTTCAAAAATAAATTATGAAAAAATATGCGCAAAGACGCAATAAGAAGAACATCTTATGGTTACAGTTAACAGATCTGAATATAAATTCAAAAGATGCAATCAAAACTGATCACAGAACGGCTAATAAAGATGTAGCAAAGTTCATCAATTGCCAATATTTCCCTGTTGAGATTTTAATAAGAATGAATGAGAAGGGAGTAGGTACAAATACGAAAAGATTCTATAAAGCATAGTACGTGAACCCCCCACATGTAGGGTGAGCTTGAGGATTTGATGCCATGTACCCATGTGGAGGCATATGATGATATGGCTGTTCAAGGTTTACATACCGCCCACGCTTAGTAAAATATCATAAAAAAGAACACCAATTTGTGAAAGTTCAATTGTTTTAAGAATGCACCTGAAACCCACTCCAATGGCTATTCAAGGTGTACCAGTCGCAGTACCCGTACCTTAAGTCTGCTCCTGAAAAAGAAAGATAAATTGCATATTAACACATTACAAACACATACATTAATAAATAGAAGTAACAAAAATCATAACATTAAGAAAACATGAACGACATTCAGTTAATCAATTTGGGTTCGTATTTAAGTAGGCGATATCATGGCGTTTAAGCAGCAACATTATTTGCATGAAGATTACTTTCGATAATTGAAGGAATTAAGATGTTGAAACCCTCTGCAGCTGTAGAAATAAGCATTCCAGGAATCTGTGTATGCCAATGAAGTTCTTTCAAGTCTTTTTGACCCTGATTTCATTGTACCAACAAAAAAATCAGCAAAAGTCACAGAGGTTCTATTTGGTTACCATCAAGATTCAAAATAGTAGGTAACCTGATGAACAAAAAGAAGTTGTGGAGGCAGATCAGTGGGCGCATGTACTTCCTCTTGTGTTTTGGTCTTGAACTCGGCTTCCTCTTCCTCATCTCGTTCTAAAGAAAGATCCCATATACTGAAATTCAACCAAATAAGATGTCATACTTATAGGGATAACTTTGTAAAAGTCATTCAGATGGTTTACATTGCCCGTTAAAAGAATTCTTACGTGAGTTGATGATCATCAGATGATACCGCCAAAGTGGAAGCTTCATGCGGACTGATATCATCAAATAACGTTATACTTTACTGTCATTTATCCCATATATTTTACCCACTTTTATATAATTATTGCAAGATATTGGTACTTAATTGCTTAAAGTTTATTATTGCAGTAATTATGGAGTCACTTGTGAAGAAGAAGCAAAAAGGCGCAATTCTAAAGCATAAACGAAGACATTTGAAGGAAATCTAAAAACTACACCAATACGCCGTATCCAGAAAGAAGATACGGCGTATCAGTGCCAGCTCATCACAAGAACGCGTAATGATCAATTCCCGATCCGGCGTATCCACTACTCTCTAATACGCCGTATGCACAACTGTTCATCAGTCAAAGATTCACATTTATTATGATTAATGGTAATTATTCTTGATTGATTTGATCTTATCGCGGACTTCAAGGAAATTAACCCTATACGCCGTATCCACTACTCTCAATACGGCGTATCGAGGGATTTTCAGACACTATAAATACGAGGCTCAAATACGAGTTTCAGTGTGCAAAAACATATTCTCTGTATAATACACTTCTGAAGTCGAATTTCTCAAGCCAAGAAGAGCAGCCAAGGTCGAGCACCAATCCTAATTCCATAGAAGACATCGTGTAATTCTTACTTTCTTAATCATTCGATTTTCTTAAATTGTTTGATCACGTTTGTAATAATGACAATGATTGTGGGCTAATACCCTCGGGTATTAGCCATACTAATGAAGATTATAATGTTTGGTTTGTTTTAATCCTACTTTGCTTAATTTATCATTGTTGTTTAATTATGTTTATCGCCTTATACTTGTTTATGTGCTTGTACATGCGACCTATCATTCAACTGGGTCTAGGGAGACCTAACCAGTAACCTAGATGCCGGGATAGCTCTCCATGTTGTGTTCTATATGCCCGGACCAATAGTATCACAAATGACACCTTGTCTTTACCCTTTGATTATGAGCTTAGTTGGACCGGCAGGTGACCCGATAATTGTTCAACCAGTATTGTTCTTAATTGATTGGTAATTGATTTTGGTGGTGGACTACCGGTGTATAAATCAACATCAAGCAATAAGTGGGTAAAGTCTCGATGGGCTAGGGTCTTAACAGGATCACCACTGCTTTAATTCCCTATGGTAGATTATAATTAAACTAGAGGATGCTTTATGCGGATGCATTAATCGTGACAGGATTGTTCGTGTCTAGGTCTTAGGAAGAAGTACCGCCTAAGTCTTAAGAATGATATGCCGCTTCGAGATAAGCAAGCCATTGCACTAATTAATCAAACCAGCATTTAATCGGATTTAATATGGTTAATACAGTTTTCTATTATTTGGCTCGTACCACTCTCTTATCTTGTGTTTATTTGTTTTAGTTTGTATTGTGCTTAGAATTGTTATTTGTCATCATAAACCTGTGCCAGTCTCTCAGGCTGAAAACCTCCCCTTTCATTAGATAAACGTAAATATCATAGGTTTAACTTGTATTTAGACTAATCTAGAATAGATAAATACTAATAGGATAATTGGTTAACTCTCACTCTTAGTGTTCGACACCCTACTTACCGCGAAGCTACATCTTGACTGGGTACTCTGCCCGTTAAAGTGTTGTCTTTAGGTTAGTCGGCTAAATATAAATGTAAAACCCTGATAATCATAATTAACACCTATACAACGACACATCAAGGTTTTTGGCGCCGTTGCCGGGGAGTGATTAGTTTAATCTTTATTCTTTTTAGTATTTCTAACCTTTAACTTGTTTAGTGTAGAATTATTAATTCTAACTGGTAATTGTTTAATTTAATTATGTGATTTAGATTATTGTTGTGTGCTTTATTTCTGTATTAAATACGGCGTATTCAGTCCTCTGAATACGACGTATTAGTTAATTTAACGTTTTCTCTGTAGTAAATCTTTTTCAGGAAACGCCGTATCTGATCTTCGGAAATGCCGTATTCATCCTTTTGATACGGCGTATCCCACGAATCATACGACGTATTAGTCATTACATACGACGTATCGATTACAGACTAGACCACTTCTGCAGATTTGAATTTTAGAGCTATCTTACTTTAAAATGTCTTTCATGACAGGGACGTTACTTGATCCATTCCAGATCCCATACCCAGAAGAGAAATTAACAATGGAGGAAATGATAAATAAATTTATCAACGAAGGAAGACGGGAACATGACGAGATGGAAGCATTTATAAAGGAATTTAGAACAACTAACAAACTACTTCTCAAAGAAAGACACAATTCCTTGTGCGAGCTCAGATTTGAAGTATACGGGCTGACAAAAGCACTCGAAAAAGCCCATTCGGTCAATGGTGAAATCAAAGGAGTAACCACTAGAGGAGGAAAAACAATCATCGAGACCACTCAAGATGTCAACATGACAAGCAAACCTCCAACAC
Organism: Tanacetum coccineum; assembly: GCA_026074375.1. Classification (NCBI taxonomy): domain Eukaryota; kingdom Viridiplantae; phylum Streptophyta; class Magnoliopsida; order Asterales; family Asteraceae; genus Tanacetum; species Tanacetum coccineum. The sequence continues at coordinate 4,457 of BQNB010037318.1, read as the reverse complement.
CCTATCACAATGAGCCGGTAACACCTCCAAAAGTCCCACACGAACCAGAACCTAAAGCAACCTTGGAAAAAGACACCAAACCCAAAACATCACAAGTACCTTTTCCTCATCGGTTGAAAAAGGAAAAAGAAGAAGCCCAACAACTTAAGTTCTTAGAAAACCTAAAACAACTCCAATTAAACATCCCATTCACCGAAGCTCTCGCTCAAATGCCGAAGTACACCAAATTTCTAAAAAGTCTGCTTTCAAACAAAACAAGACTAGAGGAAGCCTGCACAGTAACAATGAACGAACGATGCTCAGCGGTTTTGCTAAACAAATTTCCACTTAAAGAAAAAGACCCAGGAAGTTTTACTATCCCTTGTGATATTGGCGACTTACACATCGATAACGCTTTGGCGGATTTAGGAGCAAGTATAAGCCTAATGCCCTACTCAATGTATGAAAAGCTAGGACTTGGTGAACCCAAGCCAACAAGAATGAGTTTGGAACTTGCTGACAGGTCCATCCAGTACCCCCGAGGGATAGCAGAAAATGTACTCATTAAGGTCGACAAGTTTTTTCTCCTAATTGATTTCGTTATATTGGATATGCGAGAAGATACTAGGATCCCAATAATCTTAGGGAGGCCGTTCCTGGCAACCGCACGAGCCATGATAGATGTATTCAACAAAAAGATAACTCTCAGGATTGGGGACGAGGAGGTAATCTTTGATGTCGATCAATCAATAAAGAAACCCCTTACCGAAGATGATGAATGCTATGGGATCGATGATCTAGACCAAACTATACACTTAGAATCACAGGAATTGATGGAAAACGACCATACTGATTCATTCCTGCTAAAGAATCTAGACGTCAGCCAAACAGATTCTGAAGGACGGGGGGAACAATCTAATTCTGAGAAATCAATACGGCGTATCGAGATCTTACATACGGCGTATCCAAGGGCACAAAATGCGCAGAATTTCGAAAAGTCGTTAAACGAATACCTTTGCTCAGCCAGTGCCAATGAAATCGACGAAAAGATACCAGAACTTAAGGACCTTCCTTCTCACCTCGAATACGCGTACCTTAATGAAGATAGAGCTTGTACGGTAATAATTTCCTCTAAACTAACTAAGAAAGAAAAAGCTTTACTCTTGCAAGTCTTAGAAAAACACAAGGGCGCGATCGCTTGGAAAATGTCAGACATCAAGGGAATTAGCCCGTCATTTTGCACACACAAAATCCTTTTAGAAGAAAACTTCAAACTTATCATCCAACCCCAACGGCGTTTGAACCCGAAGGTCCAAGAAGTTGTAAAAAACGAAACCATCAGACTACTTGATTCAGGATTAATCTATCTTATCTCTGATAGCCCGTGGGTAAGCCCCATTCATGTTGTCCCAAAGAAAGGAGGAATGATCGTGGTCCTAAATGACAACAACGAACCAAATCCATGTCACATGGTTACAGGGTGGCGCGTGTACATTGATTACCGTAAACTGAATGACCGTACGAAAAAGGCCATTTCCATCTCCTCTTCATTGATAATGATGGAATGTTGTTGGGAATGATTTCTACTTGCTTCTTGATCGTTTTTCCGGATTCTTCAAATTCCAATTGCTCTGAAAGATCAAGAGAAAAAACAACATTCACATGCCATTATGGAACTTTTCGCTTAACGAAGGATGCATGTTGGATTGTGCAACGCTCTGAGACCTTCAATGATTGATGCTGCGATATTCCACGACATGTGGAAGATTTAATGGAGTTTTCTTGGACGGATTTTCGGTATGCAGTTATTATTTTAACCACTGTTTTTCTGACTAATTTAGAAAACATTCTCGCTATATGCGAAGAGACCAACCTTGTGTTAAATTGGGAAAAATGCCATTTTATGGTAAATGAAGGAATCATCCTGGGACACAAAATATCTGGGAAGGGAATCGAGGTTGACAAGGCAAAAATAGACGTAATAGCCAAACTTATTACCTTACAAACTGTCGAGGTGTTTAGGAGGTTTCTTGGGAAATGCTTGGGTGTTATCGCAGATTTATAAAGATTTTTCCATGATTCTAAAACTATGACCAACTTTTGATGAAAGATGCAAATTTGATTTTTTCTGATAGTTGCAAAATGTTATTTAATGAATTTAAAAGGTAAACTTACTCTGCAACTTCATAATATCCTAGTAGAATATCCCTTTTGATCTTAATGTGCTATTGCTAGCGACTTTTGCTGTACGAGCAGTCTTGGGGCCAAAGGATAGACGAGAAGTTTAAGCCATCTACTACGCTAGCAAAAGACCCTTAAAATGACGCCCAAGCTCACTATACTACTACTATTAAAAGAGCTTCTAGCAGTTGTCTTTTCTTTTGATAAATTCCGCCCTTATCTTATTTTATCAAAAACTGTTGTCTACACTGATCATTCTGCTTTGAAGTACTTATTCAGTAAACAAGATGCCAAACCAAGACTCATCAGATGGGTTCTGCTTTTACAAGGATTCAACATTGAAATCAAGGATAAAAAAGGAGCAGAAAATCTGGCCACTGATCACTTGTCTAGGCTCGAAAATCCAAACATGGGGATATTAACCGAAAAGGAAATCGCTGATGAATTCCCTGATGAGCATCTTATGGTATTAAAAGCTACTCCCGACAACGACGAACCATGGTACGCAGATTACATCAACTACATTGCCGGGAAAGTAATACCTCCCAAATGGACTTCCGAAAAAAGGAAACGATTCTTTTCCTAGGTAAAGTACTACTTTTGGGACGAGCCTTATGCGTTTAGGCTTTTCCCCGACAACATAATGAGAAGATGTATTGCCGGTGACGAAATTGCTGAAATCCTCGCCCACTGCCATTCTGGACCAACTGGAGGGCATCACAATGCTTCTATAACCGGAAGAAAAGTGTATGAATCTGGATTCTTTTGGCCTAGTATCTTTAGGGACGCCAAAGATTACATTTCAAAATGCGATGCGTGCCAAAAATTAGGTAACATATCATCCCGAAACGAAATGCCACAAAACAACATACAAGTGTGTGACGTATTTGATGTTTGGGGACTGGATTTTATAGGACCCTTTCCTGATTCAAGGGGTAATAAATATATCTTGGTGGCTGTGGACTATGTGTCAAAATGGGTGAAAGCACAAGCATTACCCACAAACGACGCCCGTGTAGTGGTAAAATTCCTAAAAGGGTTATTCGCCAGATTTGGGGTTCCTAAAGCACTAATAAGTGATAGGGGAACACACTTTTGCAATTCTCAGTTAGAAAAGGCTCTACAAAAGTACGGTGTGACTCATAAAATATCAACAGCCTATCACCCCCAAACTAACGGGCAAACTGAGGTAACCAACAAAGCCATCAAACGTATCCTGGAACGATCAGTTGGATATAACCCGAAGGACTGGTCAGAGAAACTCAATGATGCGTTATGGGCATTCAGAACAGGCCATAAAACACCAACAGGATGTACCCCATTCAGATTAGTTTACGGAAAGGCCTGCCACTTGCCGGTAAAAGTTGAGCATAAAGCCTATTGGGCGTTAAAACAATGTAACATGGATCTCACAGCTGCCGCCAAAAATCGTTTCATGGCACTCAACGAACTTATGGAGTTACGAGACGAAGCATACGAAAACACTCGGATCTATAAGGAAAAAACAAAAAAATGGCACGACTCGAGATTGCGAGGGGATAAAAACTTCACGGCTGGGGATAAAGTTCTGTTGTTTAACTCTCGTTTCAGATTGCATCCAGGAAAACTCAAATCAAAATGGTCCGGACCATTCACCGTAAAAACTATGTACCCATATGGAGCAGTGGAAATCACCGATAAAAACAACTTCAGCTTCAAAGTCAATGGACATAGATTAAAGAAATACTACGGTGGATCCATCAACACAGAAGAAAACGAGGTGGTCGAACTACATGAAGCAAAAGAGCTAAAAGATGGAAAAAGGTCGAACTTAAAGACCAGCTGAAACAAAGTGTTCCCCGGGAGACAACCCGGTTATGTTTTTAATTGTTTGTCGCATTTAGATTATTTGAATTTTATTTTAATTTTAAGTCTGTCTGCCCAGATATACATACGGCATATCGAACCCCTCTGGATACGGCGTATGCATGTCTGGACAAATATCAGTTTTTAATTCCAATATTTAATTTCCAGTATTTAATTGTTTTCGCAAGTTTACATACGGCGTATCCTAGGGTTTGGGATACGGCGTATTGTAACCTATACAGTTGTGTGTTTAATTGTTTGCTTGTATTGTAGGTTAGCGAAAGTACGAATTGCACAAACGCCTTCTAACTTCTATGCAGGACCTTGCTGTAAATGAAATCGACTTTGATGTATAGTCTGAAAGTACCTCGTGTTGGAGTCTTGAAATACCAAGACGGCTGTTCAACACACTTTTTGCTTAAATACTCAAAATGGAGAATCATTCAGAGCAA